>VXCM01006119.1:14065-31856 GCA_014773175.1 Lucifuga dentata
TTTTTTTTTTTTTTTTTACCTCCAACTTATGTTTTTTTCTTCAATGTCTTCTTAGGGGCATCCTTTTTTTTAACTTTTTTTTTTTTTACCTACTATTTTTTTTTTTTTTACATGACCCCTAAGGGGCTCCGTAATCTACCTCATGTGGAGGAGGGAATGATGCTGTGTTTGACTTAAATTCAGAACTCAGGCTTTCTAAACTCTGACTGAGAAAAATCAAAGAAAATACTCGATTCCTACTCAGAGTGTCAGGCGAAGTTCCTCAACCCCAAGTTCAGTATTGACATCATTTCAATATGGCTGCTCGCAACTTAAAGAGTCATTTCTCTGTTTGCAAATGCCGTAATGCAATGCAGTGCAGTAGCTGTTTTGAAATGGCTCATAAACAGACGTGGGTTGTAATG
Source organism: Lucifuga dentata (assembly GCA_014773175.1). Lineage (NCBI taxonomy): Eukaryota > Metazoa > Chordata > Actinopteri > Ophidiiformes > Bythitidae > Lucifuga > Lucifuga dentata. The sequence continues at coordinate 14,470 of VXCM01006119.1, forward strand.
GAATACATGTAACGGTATTACGTAATCTGGATGTATACTGTATGCCATTACAGTTACAGAGAAAAATGTGTAATCAGATTACAAATACATTTAGTAGAAAATGGGGATTACTATCAGGATTACACTTGAAAATAAAATTTTCTGCCAAGCACACACATGGCACATAACATCTCTTTCAACACTGCTCTTCTGTTTACGAGCTTCACTATGGACACCGTGAAATAAATGCTTTCACTGTGTGGAAATTTTGCCACTATTTTGTCTTTAAGGCAGAAATGGAATAACAAGAGTGCAATCTATGCCTTCCAGCTGTGAAAATACTTCAGCATCCAAAAACTAAACTAGTCTAATCTAAAAAAACGTTTTACAGGTAAGATTAACTGCTATGCTAGCTACACAGAAACCAGGTAGCCAAAGCTAACGTTAGCCAGCATTTCAATACCACAACTNTATGCTAGCTACACAGAAACCAGGTAGCCAAAGCTAACGTTAGCCAGCATTTCAATACCACAACTATCAATTATTATTATTATTGTAGCAGCTCAATGAAGCACAAAGAGATGCTGTTAGTTTGGTGATTTATTAAAGGAAAAAAGAAAATGCTGTAGGTCGTAGCAACACCCTAACAATCAATCAGCAACTTTTTCTTCTGATTTGTTAAAAAATAAAAAATAAATACTGTGGATGCCCTTAATCCACGTACAAAAAAATTAGAGAATTTTGTTTTTATTTTGTAAAAGCACCAGATTTTACTTTTGCTTTGCTAACCGTACTATTCTGCAAGCCTATAATTTAATTTAGAAAAGGAAGGCCTACTGCCTGAATTTTATTTTCATGTCCCCATTTTCTTTCCTAAGGTATATCTTACATTCTGTTGTTTTACAGAATACACTTAAATAAAAGTCTATATAAATTTATAAAAAGTCATCTTATTGGTTATCTTAACAGAAAGTAATCAAGTTACATTATTTTAATATTGGAGTAGTTGGATTACGTTACTGATTACATTTTTTAGTAGCTGTATGGATTACATGTTTGAAGTAACCCCCCCAACTCTGCTCATAAATGTAGTTTCTTTACATCTGACAGAGCAAACGAAACAAAAGTTTTCATGGAGGTATTAAGCTGAAACTTTTGGTGGTCGTAAATTACATAATTCCAAATTATGGCTTCCCAGCTCTGAGTTAAAAACCAAGATACAATTATGTATTTATTCCAACACCAAATTTTTTCCTATGTCCAATTTTTTGGACGTAGGCAAACCACGTACTGGGTTTAGACCAAAGCCTGTATTGGTCTAAACCTAATAAAGGGTTTAGACCTGAAACAACCTTCATTCACAAACAAGGATTTAGTTTCTGAGACAGAAGTAAATGAAATGCTGCAACTGAAACAAATGAGGCAGAAATAATTATACAAGCTATTGCTTTAAAGGTCCATAACACCTTAATTACTCTACCACAACATGCTGGGGCTGTTCCTGCAGACACAGAGACATGCAGCGATGAAGGAATGCCGAATACCTTCTACAGTTTAAGGTTTCTGTGTGTGTGTGTGTGTTTTTTTTAAATTTTATTACAATATACATTTGAGAAAACACTTTTGAATAACCTGACATAAAACCACGTTTTGTATGCAGTCTAGCTCTGTTTGGCTAAAGCTTGAATGCTGGAAACACGAATAAAGAATACAAATTTGCAGGACTGTTTTTTTGTTTTAAATGATGAAGGCTTGTTGCGATTGTGTCTTTTCTACCAAAACATGGTTGAATGATTTTGAAATTGGTCATCAGTAGCATATAACATGTTTGCAGGTTGTGTTTATTGTGTTTAAACATGCAAAATCGACGGTATGCTCTTTATTTTCTACACTAATAATTTGCTTCAAGTTCCCCCAACAATGCTTTCTGAGTTTTTACTTGTACTTTCTGCCTGTGCTGTAAAGGCTTTTTTCCTCCATCCCCACATCTCTCATCCATTCTTTTATCTCCATCCACCCATCTCATTCCGTCCAATCACGTCTCTCCCTCCCCATCCCTCTCCCTCCCTGTAGCTGTGTGAAGGAGAGCTCTTTGAGGGTCTGCTGACTTAATTACTGTAATGGGCTTTCTGACACTTGAGACTAAAGAAGTAAAAAAGATGGAGGAGAGGGACTGAGGGGCAACAGGAGGGGGCATTATTAGTATTTATATTTCTATAAAGGCCTGTAAAGCTCTGTGAGCACAAGACAAAATTCTCCAAGGTTCCACACGCAGAAACATTCTTTCATAGCAATTTGTGGCGCTCTTCATTGGTCTTTTTCCTTTTTGTGAAAGTTTAATTGCGCGTGTGCATGCATGTGCGCGCATGTCTGTTTGTGTGCAAAGCAAAAGAACGCGCAGCTTTGTTGTGGCTATGTTTTGTGCATTTTCATTGCAGGCCAAGCTAAAGTGTTCAGAAGCCTTGAGAGCCGTTCAGAAAATTTGTTAATTAAGCAATTATTGAACGTTGCAGCTGTGACTCGTGGGAGGCGTGCCAGCATGTTCTTTGAGGTTCTTGTTTTTGTGAATTGTTTATGGCGTGTGCCTCTCGAGCTTCCAGATCCTTGAGGGCATCAACAGGGAGTTTAACAAACTAATTTTCTAATTTATGTTATTTTTAGTAGAAGTTAGCTCAACGTTTGGGGGTCCTGTGGGGTGGAAGAAACACCACAGACGCTGCTCCCCGAATTACTGAGCTAGTTTAGGTTTCTTCCACGATGAAGAACGAAACCCTTTGGTGACAGAATTGACTGAAAACAAAAGCATCCTCAAAACAAATCTTGTTTCTTTTTCTTTGACTGAAGAGTAGAATTAAACTACAAGGTAACCAACTAAAGAAGCTGGAGCCTGGATTCAATTTGGTGTAGGATAAAAAGAGGGTGGAGGAGGAAGAAAAGGAGTCAGAGAAGATAAAAGAGAAGAGAGACGAGGAGGAGGAGGAGGAGGAGGAGGGAATGAGCGCCAAGTTCTTGTCTATCTTCATTACAGTTCATTTCAATTTTTGTCTGTCACAGAAACATCTCAGAAGTCTGGCTGAAATGTCTGGCACCCACACAGACATGGACACACACACACACACACACACACACACATCTGGATTGAACTTGATTCAGCTTCAATTTAATTAAATCAAATTAAATAAATAAATTAAATCAAATTAAATTAAAAAAAAATCAGAAAGTGATTTTTTTTTACTCAGAATTGAGAACAGTGCAAAACTTTTACCACTAAAAGGTACTTATTTTTTATAATTACAAAACTAAGAATGAATAGAACAGAAGATGATGTACACGTTCATGTTACAATTTAAAGTGATTGAACTGAAGGATGATGTCATCCTCCCAACACACACACACACACACACACACACACACAACAATATTAATCAACAGTCAACCAAATCTTCCATAATATAACTTGTATACATGAACAACATACATAACTTCTCAGTTAAATGTGGAAAATTATTTAGTTTTAACTGGAAAAAACAACATTATTGGGAAACATGCTTTTTTTTTTTTTTTTTTTTTTTTTTTAGTGTAAACACCAAATCTGGACAGCAAATTAAACAATTACTGCTGCAAGGTTTCCAAGGTTTTCACACACATTTAAACTCTTTCATTTTTGCATTTGCTAATTGTTAGCATTGCAGGGCTGCACATTCTTAGACACTTGAGGCTGCTTACAGAGCTTGTGAGCAGGGTGGAGGAGACTCTCGACGTGCTTTTCCCTGATAACCACTCCACTGCAACACTCGCTGCTTGTGCACATCTTCAAGAAATAATCCTACACGTTCACAAGATGCTACGCCTGCAAAAACCAGAAATGTCAGTTTCTATCAAGTGACTTGACAACCAGAAAAAAGGCTAATGGCTAGTTTTGAGGAGAATCTGAACAAGCTACACAGTGACAAATGTGCCAGAATGGTTTAGGAAAAAAATCATCCTTGATTGATGCCATCTTTGTTTACACGGCTCTGCTCGTAAATTGTTTTCAAGATATTCTGTTGCTCCCGAGTAAAAATAATATTCAACCTTTCAGATTATTTTAAATTACATGGCATCTCGCGTGGCAACTGTGTGCAAAAGTTAAAGTTACGTGTAGTTAAACTTAAGTTTAATTGAGATTATTGTGGAATACCATGAATAAACAAATCCATATCTGAGATGACAGTTAACCCCTTCTCTACTGCATTTAATGATTTTTGGGCAGTTTTAGCAAGAAGATCTGCTATAATCACAAAGACAGCAGAAGGCCAATGTCCTGCAGCAAAACAGAGACAGAAGATCAGGGTGAGTGATGCGTGTTGTTAATGTTTGTGGAATATAATGCAGCCTATATGATTTGACAACATGTGCAGTATCTATCTAGTTGTGTGTTCTAAGCTGTGTTTAGTGACAATTTCATAACTACTGTATATACTCGAGTATAAGCTGATCTCGTGTATAAGCCGACCCTGATTTTGACCTGCAAATTTAGATTTTTAAAGAAACCCATACATAAGTCGACCCCCTGATGTTGTTCCATCAGTTTATTTGTTTAGCAAATTACCTGTTTTTCTGAGTATTGTCATAGTATTCCTGTGATTTTCTGAAAATAATCCACATACCAGGAAACATGATATTTATTTCAACAGCTGATCACCGTAACTGACCAATCACAGCAGAGCTTACTGGCCACCACAAAATGTGCTGGAGAAGATATTTTATCAGGAAATATCTCATTCTAAGGTATGATTTAAACTATTTTCCACGGGTAGTGGTAATGGGTAGTATTTCCACCCCTAGAAACTTCGTTCTCTGGGATCAAATTTGAAATTATTGTGTATAAGCTGATCCCTCAATTTGCTTTGTGAAATTTGGTAATAAAAACTGGGCTTATACTTGAGTATATACGGTAATAATTGCTATCAGGATGAACTATTACATAGTTTGTGTGCTACATCATCACTGATTTTGTAGTTACAGCATTTGTTCCAAGAAGGGACCCTACCTATTAAAAAACAGACACTAATGCTGCATTTACACAACCACATACAAGCAACCTGATTCTTTTTGCTCACGTGGCGTATATCATATATGCATTGTAAAGATGTACAGTAAATGGCAAAAAAGCATATGAAATCAGATTTTTCAGATCCGTTTTGGACCACATGCATATGTGGAAATAAATCAGATAGGATCGGATATCTGCCAGGGTGACTGTGATCTAAATAAATTCAAAGATCAGAATATTTACCTGCCATTCCGACTCGTGTAATGTTCTGCTTTATCTGCATATGAATAACGTAAGGAACCAGTACAATGATCACTTTCTGTCAACAGAAATGGAGAATATGCTGTACTTACATATGTACTGTATATATCAAACTTACTGTGGTGTTTATGTCAAACATATGTGCTATTATGTGATAACAGGCTCCCATTACAGCCAAAAGTCCAACTCCCACTCTGTTCACCTGTCAAAAACATGTATTCTAATGGGAGTGATAAATGGTGATAAACGCTTGCACAACATATCAAATGTTTCTCTCCACATGAAAATGTTGCCAACACACTAGGTACATTTACATAGACCACAAGTAAATAGATTAGATGCCAAACTGATTAAAACTGTCTCATGTAACCACATCAATCTAAATAAACTTCTCCAAATAAAATGCTAATCGGGTTGAAAGGGGTGGTGTACATCTTTTATAACCTGATCAAAGTCCATGTAAACGGTACATTGGATTGCTTTCCACAGTAGGAGCCTTTTGCGCATGCGTATTACGTGAGTAATGACGTGATGCTTCATGCACGGCATGGTTTGAGAAAAATGGCTGTAAAACAGAACTGGTCGATGGTGGAGACAACATTCCTACTTAATGTTCTCAGGGAATTAAAAATAGTGGAAAAGCTGGACAGACAGCAACAGGTCCATCTTTAACACAGGCGGGCTTCTGGGAAAAGTTGGATGCAGGATCATGTGAGCATGTCAAAGATGACGAACAATACTTCAATACTACAGTACTTCAGATTGTATTGATTCTTGGGACATGTATGCTCGTACATCAATCTCATCACTTTGTTCAGTGTTCATATAAATAGTACGTTCCGAACTGTCAATTGTTCTGAAATCATTCCAATTGACAAAAAAGTCTCCATGTAAATGTACCTACTGATAAGATATATATTTCTGATTTTCATCCATTGAATTTTGTTGACATCCGTCTCAGAAATGTGCACATGCGTAAACCTGTTTCTGGCGTTTCAGGTCAAATCTGAGTTAATACAGACATTGGATATGTGCCACTTAAAAATACACTACAAAAAAAAAAAAAAAAAAAAAAAAAAATCGGATCTAGGCAAAAGATCAGGATTGAGCATCGAGACCTGTGGTGTAAATGACGCCTTAGATAACTTGAGGGGCAAGACAACAACTCAGACAGACAACTTCTCCCAGACTGACACTGTTGCCTCCAGTGTTGCAGCTTGCTGCCGCTCCACCCCCCAACATCCAGGGGTCCCCTGCAGACAAGATACTAATGAGCCATGAGGGGCGCCCCGTTGAACTGAGTTGGATGATGAGTACAGCGCTGGACCGTGACACATGCTAAATGATAGATTCCCGTTGTCGCTGTGAGGCAACGGTTGTGTCTGCTCCATGGGCTGAATGATGAGCGAGTGGCAGGACTGCAGCGCAACCAGATGAGGCTGCTAAGCCTTGAGAACCATCATTTAAGGATCGTGTGAAACCTGCTCTCGATGTGTGGCTGAGTGGGCTGATAGTCCCTGGGGTTCTCTTTGTCATTAGCTCTTTTATGTTTGTTTGCAGCCGCTTCCACTTTCTCAAAGCAGAGGAATGGTAATGCATGAAAGGAGACTTCCTGGCTTGGAACAAGCAAGTACAACGTGTGGCATAACAACAAGTTGGTGCAGTGGAAGACTCTGAATTCAGGTCGCAGCGTGCTTCATCCATCCTGGCCTGACCAAGTGTTTATACCTTTTCAGAATGCCTGCGGCACGCAGTCATGGCTTGGGTGTGGGGAGGCGAGAAAGTTTTAATTTCTCTCTCAAACTGTGTTTGTCTCTCAGTTAGTGTGTCTGTACTCCACAGAGAGAATTGAAAATGAAAATGTGCTCCGTTGTTTGCATTTATATCCTCGTTTATAAGCAAGTGGAGGCAAAAAACAAACAAACAAACAAACAAAAAAAAAAACACGGACGACACAGACTTCCTGTTAACAACCCCTCCACTCTCCCAAAATAAAAGTTAGTGCCTTCCTATTTATATGATTAATCGCGTTTGAGATTACAACAACAGACGCACACATACACATGCTCCTCCACCCCCCTACCCCCTCCCCCCCATCCACCTCCCAGTTTGTGCATTCTGAAAAGGTACATGTGTACATGTGTATATCTAGGGGCCTCCAACCAAATCAGATGGGCAAGGCCAACCTTTACAAATTTTGACCCCTAAAATTAATCAGTAGCAACCTTCAATCTCTCCAGCATGCATGTTGGAGGAAGCAGGAGATGGCCTTTACCTCTCTTTGCATTCAGGCATGGAATAAAGGCAAGATGGGTGGAAATGGGACTGTTGGCTGAGCTCACTTATATACTTTTTAAAAAAATTGTTTAAGCATTTGCACTGAGGGTTGTACTGTTTTTTTTTTTTTTTTNTTTTTTTTTTTTTGTTTTGTTTTGTTTTGTTTTACTGTAAATTAATAAATACATACAACTCTCACTGCTGCTAGGTTTTGTGATTTTGTGACTTGGGAATTCTTGAGCAAAAAACAATGGGGGGAAATCTGGTTTTCTATCAACAACATCCTCATTCGTAAGTTCTGCAGCTTGCATCAAGTGAATTCTCAAACAACAGAGTTTCTGAGAAATGCCGCCTCAATTTGTCAAACAGTCCTGACATCACATTTGCTTAGTTTGTGTTGTTTGTGAATACAAATTTGCCATGATTGAGGGCTTTTCTTGTCCTGAATGCACCAAAAAGGATGGATTCAGGAAACAGCAGGGTTTATGAGAAATGTGTCACTGTAATGTGATGTAATAATCAGGTATTGATGCTTAAAAAAAAAAAAAAAAAANAAAAAAAAAAAAAAAAAACAGTACCATGTTGCATTTTTTCCCCTAAACTAATACTAATACTAAATCTAATTAAAGGAGCATACCCATCATTTTGCATGTTTAAGCTCAATAAATACAACCCATATATATTTATGACATATATATACATATATAAATGACACACACACACACACACACACACACACACATATATATATACATTTATTTTTCACATCATACTACGTGAGCAATACTTTTTCAGTTTGTGTTTCCTACCTTCCAGACTGCCATTAGTTTCAGTTCATTCCAGTATGCTATAAAAGTCAACTTGTAGAGACTTGAAACATGCTTGAGATCCATCACAAACATTCTTATTTTTTGTCAAAGTTATATAATTTAACTGGTCCCACATGAAGCTGCACCGAAGACAATCTATGTGTCTGCAGAGAATATAGTCCCAGGAAAAGAGATGGCTTTTATCAAGAAATTAAAAGCAACCATGACCTCTATTGTATATTTGGACATATCTGTACGTGTTAGCAGGTGAAACAACATTGAATTTTAAGGTGGGTGCATCACCTGAATATTTGTTTTTGAAAGATTGGCAACATAACAGAAAACTAAAAAATACAGTTTTGTGGTTGGTAATAATAAGCGTACATTTACAGGGTGTATTTACTGGGCTTAAACATGCAAAATCACTGGTATGGTCCTTTAACCCTCACTGTAACACCAGCTAAACTCTCTCTTTAGGACAGCGTAAGAACACACACACACGCACACACCAACTTAACCCCTCCAGAGGGGAGAATTGGCCAGTTAGACAGCCGAGGTAGGGTGCTGGTAGGGGGTGAGGAATATAAATGGTGCTCCCTTCTCCCCATTAGTCTGTCTGAGTGGGTGACAAAGGGGGGTGGACACATGAGGTGGGGTCAGACTCAGGTGCTGAGCAGACGGGAGAAAATCCATCCCCTCCTCCTCTTATCTGAGTTGTTGCACCCTTTAAACCAGGCACATCAGCCACCTCCATCCATCTTGACTCTGGTTCAACGTGCAAGCTACCTGCAGGCGACATTTCTAATTCTATTCCACATCCCAGAGGAAAAACTGGTCATGCAAAGAAAATAATCAGCTAATATTTTCTTCTGAAATCAGATTCTGTGTAATTTAGGCATCATATCATCTCTGTTCTCCAGCTTGGCTTCCTTTGCTTCACAGGGGGACGTTGATGAATCTAGTGAACCAGGACAAAAAATTGATATTTTTAGCTCCTCCAAAATAGATTTGCACGCTGCCACTCATACACTCTCCGATTTATTTCTTGAAGAAATATTTCAGGAAGGTAGCACAGATGTGTATGATTGCTTTCAGGATTGTTGTTTGCATGTGTTTTCATGAGAGACAGAAGGAGAGTGACTTTCCTTTCATCTCCCCATGGCAGCAGGTGTGTAAATAACACCCTAATAAAAGTGGGGATGAATCAAAGTGCTGAGGGACTGGAGCACCACTCATCCATGTACTCCCTCTCCTGCCTTCCTCAAACTCCGACATCGATCCCAGCTCATCTGCTCGCCGTCAACGTCCCCAGCTGCACGAGTCTTTCTCTCTCTCTCTCTCTCTCTCTCTCTCTCTCCCTCCTCCTCTCCTTTGCTCGACTGAGGTACTCCTTATACTTCTGGGTCTGTAGGCCAGGAGTGCTGTGGCATAAATTTTTCCAAGCGTCCCGTTTCTGTGTTGGTCGACGGCTGCACTCAAATCTACCGCCTCACCGATTCAGATTACAGTGTGCTTGGTCTGCCTCGTTTCCCTCGCTGTTGTTACCTGTTAGTGAAATGAGCCTGTGGAAGTGTTAAGGATAAAACACCCCCCAGCTAAAAGCAAATTAGCCAAAGCAATCAGATTTGAAAAAAGAAGGAGCTAAACAGCTATTAACGGTAATGTGTGTTTGAGGTAAATGAAACGCAAACAGGCATTCAGTGGTCATCAAGAAGCAGAATAAACATCCAGTTATATAAATGTGTTTTTGCTGTAATGACCTAAAGGACCACATCAGTGATTTTGCATGATTAAACCTAATAAATACTACTTATATACATGTTACACTGAAATCCATTTTCCAAAACATATACGCTGTATATTAGTTTTCCTGTTTTTGTTTTTTATTCACCAAATCCTCTAATCTTTCAAAATCAAATGTTCAGCTGATACACCCTAAAATTCAACATCTTGCTCAATAACCAATCCAATAGGAAGCTGCATTGAAGACAATGTATGTCTCCACCGGGGAATACAGTCCCAGGTGAAGACGGCTATACAGAGAAATCAAAATGACTGTGCCCTCTACAATCATGCATAAGTTCTCTGAGGTGAAACATTGAATTTTAAGGTGGCTGTATCACCTGATTTTGAAAGATTGGGGGATCTGAAATATGGTTTTATGTTTTGGAACTTGTTTGTCAGTAACGTATAGGTTGTATATGTTGGGTTAAAACATGCGCATTTGCCAGTGTGATCCTATAAGACAATAATGTGAATTAAACATGTACTTGGATGGAATTAATAGGATTCTGCTTTTCACCGAATATGCATGACGCTTTGGTTAATTGGAGTATGAGGAAGAGAAGAGTCTGCAGATGAGGAAATGCAGATGTGGCTCACTCCAATTATAACATTTACATCCATCCATTCCTTTTCTATACTTGCTTATCTCAATCAGTGTCACAGGGAGGCTGGAACCTATCCCAGCAGTTATTAGGTGAGAAGCAAGGTTCACCCTGGACAGGTCACCAGCCTATCACAGGGTATAACATTTACATTCATTTACTAAACTAGGTCTGTTACTTTAAGTAAACTGACTCCAATTTAAGCCAATTTCAACCTAATTAAAGGAGTACCACCCATTTTGCATGTTTGAGCCTAACATATTAAATTTTTATACACGTAAGGTTGCTGACAATCATTTCCCAAAGGATAATGTATTTCAGCTTTCCTGATATTTTGCAAAATCTCTTAATCTTTCAAAATCAAATAAAACCCCTTAAAAACCTTAAAAACCCATGTTTCTCCTGCTAATAGTTATGCAGCCTTATGAAGTCACAGCCATTAAAATTTTTCCATAAACGCAGGTCTTCTTTTGGGACTATATTCCCCGGTGGAGACATACATTCACTTCCTGCTTTTTACTGAGCTTAAACACTAAAATTACATAACTTCTAAAAAAAAAAAAAACCTAATACACGTCTTGTTGGTGATGATGGATTACGTATCCCAAGAACTTTTCAAGTATCAACAAGTTGATTTTAATAGCGTACTAGAATGAACTGAAACCCATGGTGGTCTGGAAGGTAGGGAAAAACAATAATTCACTGTTCCAGTAGTATGCTTTGGGAAATGATTGTCAGTAACATTGCGTGTATGAAAATTTAATATATTAGGCTCAAACATGCAAAATGGATGGTATGGTCCTTTAACTTGATTACATGATGTTTTTAAAATAATCAATTTAATGTTTTATCTGAGTATAATCAAAATTTTAACATGCGTCTAAACATGCAGAATGTTTTGCAGTCTGTGGGTGTTGATGCAACTGGCCAATCAGAATAGAGCAGGCTTTTTTTTTTTCNGGGGGGGGGGTACAGGGTCTTCAAGAGACAGTACCCAGAACTGCCTGTTTTCATGCAGTGTGCACAGCAGTGCCACATCAAGGGAAAGTAGAAGTGCATTGGTGAGGTTGTTGCACATTAAAACAAATATTTCAAAATAGACCCCAAATGAAAATAAGAACAAGTAAGTTTGCATGTCCCCTTTTAATATTAGGCAGAGTCACGCAAGAATTAACCACAGTCTGTCCTGTCAGTCTCTATTCAACTGTAAAAATTCCAATCAAAATTGGCTGAATTGCATAAAAACACCCAATAATCTCACAGTTGTTTTGTTTTTTAATATATACTGTATGTATAAACACATATTACCACATAAGTGTTACTTTAAATATTTTATTAACCAAAAATCTCCATACTGATCAAGAACTATTGTTCTTGTTCAAGGATCTGTGACATAAAAGCGAGGATTAGTAACTGTCAAATCAAGATTTACATTTATTGGTAACACCTTGTCTTTTATAAAAGCATAGGAATTAGCATGTCTGGAAGCATTTCTATATCTGTTGATGACAAGTACAGAGACAAAACATCAAACTCAGAGAACAAATCATACAATATTTTGTATATTTGTTTTTCCAGCATCAACCAGCGCTTTTCTCTTAATAAGCTTTTACTCTCAGTGAACAATCGGGGTAATGAAATGGCCAGTTAGTTACTCAGCTGATTTGCATAATAATATTAGTCGACCTTTGGGTTTGATGGTTTTGGTTTGTATGACTTTCAGGCTACATGGAGATTAATGGTTCCATAGCTAATGTTTAGCGACTGTGTAGACTGTAAGATTTATTAAAATAGACTTTCTGATATGGTAATTCCATAAAATGTTGCAGCCCAATATCAATCACTGAAATAGACTCAGTCATTTATGATGCAGTTGATGGTGGACTGGTGCAAGTGCATGAATTCAATTTAAATCTGTTTTCTGGCAGAACAGGAAGGAAACCAACATTAATAGCCCGAAAGAATAGATACCAGTGTTGTCAAAATAACAACACTGATCTGTCTCATTCAAATTATCATGATCTCCTGTTTGAATGGAACATAAAACTAGTGTGAAGTTATAAATGTCATATAAATTTTTAATCACTTAAAATATTCAACAAATGGGGCAACATAAAGCATTGCGATGGGCATATGGATAAACATCTGTTCAGTTTATGTGCGCGCACCACCACCTTGTTAATGAAGAATCTCTCTCTCTCTCTCTCTCTCTCTCTCTCTCTCTCCTCCATACATCGGGGGCTGTCAGCTGCAGCAGCGACACAAAGCTGCTCGGATCCCGGCGTGTGCAGATCTCCAGAGGTGGACCAGATAATCCGGACCAAAGACCACAGAGACTCTTTTATATTGCTGTCGGACATTTTTTTTTTTTTTTTTTTTTTTTTTTTTTTTTTTTTTTTTTNTTTTTTTTTTTTTTTTTTTTTCTGACCACAGGTAAGATCTTTACGCACAAGTGTTCTTCTTTTAATCTTCTTTGTATCATATGGCAGCTTACAGCGTCATAAATTAGTGCATCAGTAACTTTGGTTGTTCATTTGTTATTATGGNAAAAAAAAAAAAAAAAAAAAAAGAAAAGCTGAGTTAACTCGGAAGTCATACGTCAAAATAAAATCGCATAATTGCTGCATGGAAACGTTGTTCTCTTAAATTACTTATGCCCACTCATTTCTTTCGCGCGTGTTCTCTCAGTTATGAATTATTTTCCACGATGTCCACAGAGACATGGTCGGTATGATCGGCTTTGGAAGTTTTGTCAGCCGGTGATTGTTTCTGCGGGTCGACAGACAAAACACACACGTGCTGAGCAGGTCTGACGAGTCGGAAATGACTTTGACGGTCGACTGATTGCCGACTGATCGTTTGTGCGCATCGTGTGTCAAACTGTCTGCTTGTGTGTGTGTGTGTGTGTGTGTGTGTGTGTGTGTGTGTGTGGCGTTACAACCAAATGATATTTGCGCGCACAAAGTGATGCCTGTCCAGTTTTGCACAGTTATATACACGCCAAAAAAGTTTGAGATGAATGACCTCTGCAGGCTGGTGCCTCTTAAAATAAGGAACACCTCCACCCTGCTTACTTTCATCAACTTTATTACTCCATCCACACACCTGTTCTCTGCTATAGAGTCATGGTAATTCATACAATAGATCATCTTTCATGAATTGTAAAGATGACTCATTTATTCCATTTCACAACTTGATTTTTTATTTGTCATGACTTGCAGCTTTGTCCTTAAGGAAAAATCTGTCCATCCTGCTACATGCTTTGGAATGACAATAAAAACAACTTAAACCTGAACAATAACCCGGTCCACCAAGAATCTCTTTGTTCAAACTTTAAATATTGAAACACAAAGGCAGCAGAGATAAGGGTGGAGTTGTTCCACGGCAGATGACAGGACACGCAAATGATTCTGTCTACTACTGTGGGAGGGCAGCAAGGCATTGGAAGTCATCAAGGTTAATAGAGTTACAGCATCTAAGCAGCTCCATGTCAAGAGCAAAGAAAGGGCTTTTCAGTTTGAAAACAACCCAAATCCTTCTGTAAATTATTACTAATGTGAATAATACAGATACTGATGTTCTTAAAATGTCTTGTTAAAACTTCTTTTGGGGACTCTCATACATATAAACCGCTCTTGATAGCAGCACAAAGGTTCTGCTGTGGTACGAAGCAGAGCAGAATCACAGCTCTGTAGTTTGTCCAGAGCTGTAGCCCTTAAAACACGCCGTGGCACTCTGCTGCAGCCTCTGGCGAGCAGCGATAAGGCTGGAGGGGGGACGGGCTTGCGTGCTGAACCCGCTGAGTGCCATGAAGCTTTCGGGGTCAGGCTCCGTGACCGCTTTGATTAGGGGATAATAAACACACTGTAACTTCCCCAAGAGAAGATTAAAAAAAAATAGAAAGTTCTAACTAAGCTCCGTAAAGCATAATCCCAAACCGTGAGCGGAGGGAGAGTGAGGGCTTTGATCGAGCGATGCTACAGCAGCCAGAGTGAAAAAAAAAAAGGTGCAGTGGATGAAAACTTTATAATCTGCTACAGATCAGATTGCTAAAGATCATATAAATCAAAGAGCGGTTTGGTATTTTAGCTTTTAGTATCAATGTAATGTGTCTCTGGTAATCATTGTTGCTATAGATAACATTCCAGAGTGACAAAGTCTCATTCTGGTGCATTTGGTGATAAACTGATGCCAATACACACATCAGCATGTGGGGTGAGTGAGGCGTTCACTTGTTTCAGGAAATTTCAGGGAATTTGTTCATTGTTGCAAATAACTATTGTGGAAATAAATCCACCCACAGCACAACTATGCCTTTTTGAATCATATTTACATAATAGATTGCTGGATGTGTGGGTTTTTATATTTGCATCATGCATGCTGGGAGTTTAATGCAGCCACACACACTCTACACACTCTTCATATCTAACACAGATACGAGCCTGATCCCTCCACTTACTGATTACATTCATCCTTTCTGAGCATTTACTGTAATGTTTATAAGTGTGCGGTTTGCTTTGTGCATAAATGTATTGAGGATTATTTGGATGGAATAGTTCTCTTTGTCTCTCTGCCCCTTCAGAGGACCCTGCATGCTCCCAGACCCCAGTTTGAGAACCACTACTAATACTAAATAAGTGATTGTCTGTTGCTTTAAAGATGTATGGGACGTGTTAGACAATTGACAGGGTGCTATGCATCACCAAGAGTGTGTTTTTGATGCATTTTCTGTCAGTGTGTGTGTGTGCGTGCATCTTTTTCGCAGCATTATTGGTATAACTCTCAGATATTAGGCACTGTCATGTTCAGTAAATAGCTATTCATCATGCATGCCTTTCCTGTGATGGCACCCGCAACATCCAATCCATTAACCATACGCTGGGTGTCCACTGAGAGCATGTGTGTGTGTGTGTGTGTGTGTGTGTGCCATACTTTAATGCTCACAGGGTTGTGGAATCCAGAAGTATTTGCTTATGCATGAAGAGTAGGCTGAAAGTGACTGGGTATCAATAGTTTTGGTGTGTTTTTTTGTGGTGATGGTGTTTGTGTGTGTGTGTGTGAGAGAGAGAGAGAGAGAGAGAGAGAGAGATGTGACTGAGGATTGATGGATGATAGGTTGGATGGATAATGACACCTCACAGGAGCGCACCATCCTCAGTTTTCCTCAGGTTTCCCATTAAAACACAATGCTGTAACCCACCTCCATTCATCCATCCATCCATCCATCCATCCATCTTCCCTCTGTCCCCTCTACTGTCTTTTCTTTGACACAGCCGTCGCACATTGTGAGAGAAAGCTTGTTAAAGACATCAGTGTTGAAGTTTGCTATTCTCAGGGGAGAAAGCAGGAATCAATTTTCACAGATCGCCTTCACAGCTTTCAGCAAGTTCACTGTGTGTAGCCACTGAAAACACACACCCCCACACGCACATCAGCATGAAAACTCACACTGGGACAAAAACATTGCACACATTACACATAGAAATGAACCCACAAAAGCAAAGGAGAATGCCAACAACTTTGAAAATGTAAATAGCGTGGCATGTGTGTGTGTGTGTGTGTGTGTGTGTGTGTGTGCACGTGCATTCTTTGAGTCCCTCGAGTTAAAAAAGTGTTTATATATATATATAAAAACTCTTTGGAATGTTGTGCATGTGATTTATGTTTTGGCAGCTGCAGGTAAAGTGCTGGCATATTATTCCTTTAAATCTCCATGAAGAATTAGCTGAAGCTCTATGTGTGTGTGTGTGTGTATGTGTGTTTAGCCAACTTAGAGAAACATATATAGCTGTATTATTTACCAATTTTCAAAATTCTATCTATCTATCTATCTATCTATCTATCTATCTATCTATCTATCTATCTATCTATCTATCTATCATCTCCATCCATCTATCCATCATCCTGATATAAGTCATCTGTATGAATAAATCATGTATGATTTGGCTGTTCTACATTAGTGTCATGAGCGAACTCTAACATAAACTCTAATTTACCTAAACTTCAATGACCACTAGATGGCGACATTGTACATTTATAGCCTGAAGCACACTGGTAAAGTTTTGACGTACCCTTCAAAACATTTCTCATTGTGTTAGGTGGGCCAATCATTTTGTTCAAAGGCTAGATATGGTCACTATTTGCCCCTAAAGCTGTGGGTCTCCGCTGTACATTTTCCATTTCTTCATCTTCTATCCATACCTGGTTAGGTAAGGCTCGGTGCATCACCCATGCTTGAGTTGCTTGATGTAGCTCAACAGGTGTGGGTAGAGCAGGGAGAGTTAAAAATACACAATATTTTGGCCCACATGGACTAGGATTGAGAACCACTGCCTTAAAGAGAGGGAATCTGACTTTGTATGCTTTGGGTGCTTCTTCCAAGGTTTCTTCCATTTTTCCTTACACACCGTATAAACTCGACTATAAGCCGATCTCATGTATAAGCCAACCTCCTGATTTTGACCTGCAAATTTAGATTTTTAAAGAAACCCGTATATAAGCCGACCCCCTGGTGTTCCATCAGTTTATTTGTTTAGCAAATTAGCTGTTTTTCTGGGTGTTGTTTGGGTATTGTCCTGTGATTTTCTGAAAATAATCCACGTACCGGTAAACATGATATTTATTTCAGCAGCTGATTAC
>VXCM01006120.1:0-26195 GCA_014773175.1 Lucifuga dentata
CATGCTGGCAGTTGCCCTGTAATTATTAATTAGTAATTAATTACAGGCATATTATTATATTAATTACATGCCTGTATTTATATTAAAACATAAATGTATCCATTGAATTATATGTGACTTGTGCGATCGCGCACAGTCGTTAATTTGAGTTTAAAGAAACATTAAAAAAGCAACACTAAATATAATCTTTCCAATGTTATTTACTGAGGAAAATGAGACGCACCAAGCTGGCATGGAGTGGGTGTCTCTCCGTCCTGAGGACGACCTTTCCCACAGAAAAGAGACGCTCCAAGGAGGTGCTGGAAGGGATGGCTGTGTTGTATTTCACAAAGATGCACATCAGGACTGGCTCATTGCGGAAAGCCATGTCCATCAGCTTGTCATCCTGTCCAGATGTCCTCCAGCCAATACAAATGAAGCCGAGCGGAGCAAAAAGTAGCAGAGTAACAGACCAAAAAGTAACTTCTGTTACTCGGTCCGTTACAGTAAAAAACAAAGTAACGGGTCCATTACTCCATTACTTAAAAAAGTAACTTCGTTAGTAACGGAATAACGGAGTAACGGCCCAGTGCCCACCTCCACTGGCCAGGCAGATGAAAACTAGCCTTTCGGGCTAACTCTGGCTCATTTACAGTTTTCTGTTTTACTGTTGATCACAGAGCATCCTCCCTGACAAATAAACTAATAAATATATAAATGAACTCACTTGTCTCTGGCGTTGAGGCGGTGGCGTTGCTGCTCCAGTCGCTCCAGTAGCCGTAGCCATCCTGAGCGTTTTTGCAGCGCACCTGCGTGACGTAGACGGTGTCTGGCTGCAGGTACTGGATCCTGAAGGACTGAATGTCTCTTGCCGTGTCTGCAGGAGGAACCTAGAGGACAATTAGAAGACAATCAATGAATAAAACAATCAGATGTATCACTGAAATTTTTTAAAAAATGAAATGCTTTAGCATTTTAAGGAAAGGTAATGCTAATTCATGCTTTTTTTTAAATGATCAAATGACAGAACGCTTAGCCGTGAATTGACTAAATCAATGTTTCACGCCTCGGCTTGTATTAATTTGGGAGGAAGAGAAGTATTAATTAAAACTGTAAATCAAAAAACTTTCCTGATACCTGTGTGTGATCATATTATGAGCAATCACACACAGGTGAGTTCTGTAATGGCTGCATTCCGTTTAGGCTTACCTGTGCCAGAGCCGAAACCAACATATGGAATGGAGCCGTTTTAAAGTCAAAATGTTGTTCTAGCACCGCTTCTCACAATGTGCATGCCTCATGTTTTTAATTGATCCTTTATGCCTTTAAAGGTCTTTTTATTTGTCCATCTTTTAAATGCCTTGCTTTCTCTGCAATGCCACGCACTGTATTACCTGTACTTTTTTCATTTAATTTGAGTTACCTGTTTTTTATTTCTGTTCTAAATGTAAAGCACTTTGAGCTACATGTTGTGTGTGAAAGGTGCTGTACAAACAAAGCTTATTATTATTATTAAAATGTCCAATGTGAGGAATTGTATGAGTGAAAGACTGAGGTGAACTTACATTGATCCACGTCTGATCCGTCTGCGAGCGGTATCGGATTTGATATATTAACTTGACATATTCTTTGGCGATGGGACGTTTCCAGGTTATTAGCAGGGAGGTGGGAAAACTCTTCTCTGAAATGACGCTCACGCCTGCTGGAGGATTCGTTTTCACTGCAACACAAACCGGAAGAGAATCAGACAATCATCATCATCATCATCATCATCATTGCAACACGCTGCAGCCACGTCACTCAGCTGTGACAAAGTGCATTTTTAACACCAAGTCACAACAAGCAGACATAAAAATCAACAAAGGCTTTTACACGTAGTTCTAGTTCAACCTGTCTAACATTACTCATCAAGTTAACATTAAAGGACTATACCGGTGGTTTTGCATGTTTTAGCACACATTATGTTACATTATACATGTTATATTATGTTACATTTGCCAAATCTTTCAAAATCAAACGTTCAGGTGATACACGCAGCTGAAAGTTTAATGCCAACACTTACACGAGATCGTAGAAGGCACAGCCATTTTTAATTTCTATGTAGAAGCAGTTTGTCCTGGAACTATATTCTGTGGCGGAGACATACATTTTCTTCTGTTTAGCTCTGTGTTAGATCAGTAAATTAAGTTTCTTTGATGAAAAAATAAGAACGACATAATGTTTTCTCTGATGGATTATTTATCTCAGCACGTTTCAAGTCTCTACATGATTCTTATGTTGCACTGGAATGAACTGAAACCAATGGCCCAGAAGGTAGGAAAAACAATTCTAACAGTAGTGTGTTTTGGGAAAAGGTTGATAGTAACATAACACATTTGTATTTATTGGGCTCAAACATGCAAAATCACCGGTTTGCTCCTTTTAGTATGTCTAATCCAGCTGTCAGTCAGAGACCTGATTTGACCCAGAAACCCGATTTGGATCACGCATGCATGTTGCATTTAGAAAAGCATCTACATCTGGCACCATTTTTCTTTTTAGGACATTTGAGAAATTTAAGTTTAATATTACATTTTTAACACATTTCAGAAACTGTATGGCTTGTAAGAAAACTGAAAAACAGCTTCATTTAACTTCTTATTAATGTCATAAACAATGAATATAAAATTTGGACACTACAGAAAGATTTTTTCTTCTTTCCGAATTTTATTTGACTCTACAGAAACTGCCTTAAATTCCAACGTTGAAATACCGGATGTAGACGCGATCTCTGCACATGCGTGGTCCAAATCAGATAGCGACAACATGTTTATTCCTTTTCAGAATTCCTCTCCCTCTCTCTCTCTCTCTCTCTCTCTCTCTCTCTCTCTCTCTCTCTCTCTCCAGAAGGCAGAGAAAGAATAAACCATGGTTATACTTTTCAATAAATCAGAATAGTAATAATGAGCATGAAATCCAGGCCTTCCTTCAGCAGGAGACATGGAGAGACAAATACAGTTCTTCTCGTCTAAACAAAGTGAACTCACCAAACCAGTCGGCGTCGGCCGTCAGATGATCAGACTCCAGCATTCCCAGTTCGTTCTGCACCGTCACCCAAACCTCCAGGCTCATGTGATGAGGGAAAATGTCCAGCGCCACCTGGCCACTGTTGTTACTCTTTGCCATCGTAGTAAAAGTCTCATTCATGCTGTAGAGAATGTTTGACTTAATACTTCAAGACATTCATTCAGTAAAACTCCAACAAACACTTTATTGGTAACATGATGCTAAATGTGAGGGCTTGATGCTTTTCTGTTTCATATTACTGCAAACTGAAGTTCTTTGGTTCTGGATTTTAATCTGAAGATGTCATGTTCACATCCGGTAATTTGTGACTTGTTTTTATAGTTTAAAAGATTAATTATCAATTAATTTAGAAAAATGAAAATAATCATTAGCAGCAGGTCTGGTAGAAGAAAACACATGTTAATGAAAGGCTCGGCTCTGTGTGTCTGTGTGTGTGTGTGTGTGCTCACAGCTGCTTTTTAATGTTCAGCATGTATTTTGTAGGGAAGTCTTTGCTTTCACGTGTTTTAGGTTCCCAAACGCAGCTGATGACCGGAGAGATGAGCGACTTCTCCTGAAGAGCCACACAGGACAGATTCTCTGGCTTCTCAGGCCGATCTGACATCAGCACAAACACCAACACGTTACTGTTTATACCCTCAACCACAAATTATAATAAATAGTTATTAAAAGCTGTGTGTGTGTGTGTGTGTGTGTGTGTGTGTGTGTGTGTGTGTGTGTGTGTGCGTGTGTGTATATATATACATATATACTGTATAAATACACTGGTCAGCCACAACATGAAAACTGCTGCCAGGTGAAGTGAATAACATCAAGGTGTGATATATCAGGCAGCAAGTCAACGTCAGTTCTTGAAGCTGATGTGTTGGAAACAGGGAAAAATGGGCAAAACTCGAAAATTTAACAGTTTTAAAAATCCGTATGCTTATGATAATTTCATGACTTTGCGCTACAAGCACAAGTATTTCTTTATTGCTAAATCCGGTGGAAAATATAATTTAATAAGGTCATGTACTCACAAAAAAACTCACAAATTTGCCAGTTTAAAAACTCACACATTTCTGGCAAATTTCTGAGTTTTTAAACTGGCAAATTTGTGAGTTTAAAAACTAAAAAAAAAAATAATACAAATTCTTTTTAATGATGAATAATCATTTTTAAAATTCTTTTAAATAATAATTTTTTTTTAATGATGAAAAAAAGGAAAATAATGAGCACGGGAATCAAACCGCCCTCAGTACATGACCTTATTAAATTATACTTTTCCATCTGATTTAGCAATAAAGAAATACTTGTGCTTTTANTACATGACCTTATTAAATTATACTTTTCCATCTGATTTAGCAATAAAGAAATACTTGTGCTTTTAGTACAAAATCATCAAATTATCATAAGCATATGGACATTTAAAAGCTGTAAATTTTTGAGTTTTAAACTCACAAATTTGTGAGTTTCAAAACGTGAAATAATGCCCCCCTCATTTTTTTTTTTCCCGTCTTATGTGGCCCTAATATGCTGTCATAGGACAACGAATTGAGAATGATTAAATTTAAATATTTTACCATGATTAATGTTAAAACAATGAAAACAGAAGCAGGTTAGAAAAGCTTCTGTAAGAACTTACAGCCTTTCTTCATTAAAATCCCATGGACGAATCTGCCGGTGTACAGGCTCACGTAGGGCGAGGACGGCTTCTCACATTTACAGAATAACCATGCAGGCGTCTGGCTGCTGATGCTGATGGTGACGCTCACTGCTGACTCGTTGATCTTGGTGTATTGATCTTTGGGAATAGTCCTCTCAGACATGATCCAAAGCAGGTCGGCTGCTGTAGCTTTGGTCGTGTTGATGAGGATGCACGTCGCCGTGAAGTTTGTCCCAATTTCAAGCACTGGAGCCTGTGGAGCTGTCAGCACATGTCTTTCAAACGCTGAGGACAGAAAAAAAACACGCGTGTTCTGATGGTCAGACACCCACTCAGCTCACATTAGGACTTTTTAAAATTACTTTATCACAACTTTAAAAAATGATTCAACTACGTATTTAAAGCAGTATTTAGGAGCCTTCTTAAAGGACCATAATGGTCATGTTACATGTTTGAGCCTAATATATTAAATTACATAATATATTCAAGTTTCATACATGTAACATTACTGACAATCATTTCCCAAAGCATACTACTGGAACGGTGAATTAAAAATGTTTTTCCTACCTTCCAGATCTCCATTGGTTTCAGTTCATTCTGCTATTAAAATCAACTTGTTGATACTTGAAACGTTCTTGGGATAGGTAATCCATCATCACCAACAAGACGTGTATTCAGGTTTTTTTAGAAGTTATGTAATTTTAGTGTTTAAGCTCAATAAAAAGCGTGGAGTGAATGTATGCCTCCACCGGGGAATATAGTCCCAAAAGAAGACCTGTGTTTATGGAAAAATTTAAAGGACCATGACTTCATAAGGCTGTGTAACTATTAGCAGGAGAAACATGGATTTTTAAGGTGGGTGTATCACTTGAATATTTGATTTTGAAAGATTAAGAGATTTTGCAAAATATCAGGAAAGGTGAAATACGGTTTTATCCTTTGGAAATGATTGTCAATAACGTAACGTATGACAATTGATTATATTAGGCTCAAACATGCAAAATGGACGGTATGGTCCTTTAATATTCAATGTTTTACCTGCTAACGTGAATGTCCAAATACAGAAGGAACAGTCTTTTTTAATTTCTCGATAAAAGCTGTTTTCTCATAGCCTCAAACATGCAAAACAGCCGGTATGGTCCTTTAATCGGATTTCAGTATATTATTTCAGCAATAGGTGGCGCCACTGTTACACAGAAGCTGTCTAGTTTAAGAACCGCAAAGAGAATTGTCTCTCTCATTTCTTTCAGAAACCACACACACACACACACACACACACACACACATCCTCCTGTATGAATTGGGAATTGCCCTCCCAGTTTCCTGAGATGTTCCTTCCACAAATTTTATAGAATCATCTATAAAGTCTGTGGGGAAAAAAAACTTTCTGGTCTCGTCCTTCTAAGTGAAGATAGGAAAAAGTGTGAGCAGCTCCCAGCAAGTGAACGTTCATGTCTTTAACACTGTTCCTACATCACAACAACACGTCACACTGAGAAAAAAGTCTCTGCTTCACTAATTTCCCTCCACCATTTAGCTTGTTCAGTCACAGGAAGTTCAGCCAGCTACAGCACCAGCTATGCCTGACTGGCTGAACTCTCCATCTTGCGTGTATCTTTTGTTATTGTTCATCATGCTGTGAAAATTCATCGTCATGCTGCACTATTGTCAGTGATCATTTGTTCATGATAATACCGGTTTAATTATTTATGTGATAAAATGTGTCAGTACAATTTGCTGAGATTTGTTTCATGTCTATTTTATTTACTTCTTTCTGTTTTGAATGTGTCTGAAAACACGGATTTACACAGGTTTTATCCTGAACAAATTCTAGCAGTGCTCAGCATAGTCAAACACAGGATATCTGCAGGTTCAGGCATGCTATATTTAAGACTTTTTAATGCCTCTTAGGAAGGTATTTAAGACCAACCATGTTAAAAAGTATACAACAGCACAAATTACTTTAGGGACATTATTTAGTTTTAAATTACTGATTTATAATTTTTTTCCAAATTCCTGTTACTCCACCTGCTGTCCATCATCCATCATCAAGGCCAAAGTGATACCTGACTTTTGTTCCAGCCTGAAGACCTTTCAGAATAACGATATGAGGTTCTACACAGCAACGATTACAATAAAAATTTCCTACTAAAACAAATCAAAATTAAATTTTTGTTGTGATTATGTTTAAGTTTTTAATTTTTTTTGTAAGACCATAAAAAAAAATATATATATGCCTTTGGAAATTTAATTTAAAATGCCATTTCAGGCCTTAATTTTGGCAGAATCAATTTAAAACCATTTAAGACTTTTTAAGAGCCAGCCTGTCACCAAACAGTAAAAAAGAACAGAAAAGCAAAACAACTTCTTACAAAGTCTCAAAGTGATTAATATTAATACTTCAATCACAAGGCGACTGTAGAAGTGTTTATGATCCTGTAGCATTTAATATGCAGACTTTAATGTATGTAGCTGAATGATAACTGACCCTTACAGACAGAGGTTAAAGGTTAAAGGTGAGTATACTGACCCTCGCCAGCACGCAGAGATGAGGTGAGACAAGCTAACAGCAGCAGCTGGAGGAGCTTTCTGTCACACACCATGATGCCTGAAACACTAAGAAATAACAGTGTTACTGTACACAAACCTAACAGCTAGTTGCTATTTACCTACATCTCAAGATGCGTTACTACTTATACCTAAGGAAGCTAACGTTAAATATTTGAATGAAATTAACTAACCAGTTTCAAAGCGGCTTGTAACAGAGTGTACAGCTGAAAATGTTAAACAGATTTGTGATTTAACTCGTTAGCTAACATTACCCGGATGCTAAAGTGACGGCCATGTTGTCCCTGCAAACAAACGCACATTTTTCCACTTACCAAACTGACGTAAATGTTGGTCTCTGCATAGCTTTTGCTAGATCAATAGCATTTTTCCTGATGTTTAAAATATCATAATTGTCAAAACTATCGGAATAAACTTGTAAGATGTCGCTAACACCGACTAAACCCGCTATGAACCCACCCACTTCCCGTCTGCTTCACATTGTGTCGCAACACTTTGCGGTCCTGTGTCAGATTTCTCCGATGTGACAACAACGTGATGGGCTGATGCAGCGCACAGTGAGCGCGTGTTCTGCTTCCTCTTTTTTACAGATCTGCGTAAATGTTTGGCCCAGACATACTGCTTCACCATTTGTTAGAGGAACTGTCTGTCACATATTTCTAACCAATCGGATTGTAGTATTTTTAGGGGCGTGGCCCCACGCCTCCCGCACAGCTGTTTTCCAGTATGTCTCCGCCCTTCATGTTTTGGAACTGAGTTTTCGGGGGCGATGTGACGCTTAAACTCCAGAGAACTGTTTACTTTATACTGAAGAATTGGCTGTGATCCTGCATTCACAAAAGTTGTACAGGTAATAACTTATTACAACATAAGAGTACAATAATACCTTATAATAATACCTTATGTTGTATTACAACATAAGGTATTATTGTATTTGTACAATAATATCTTGTGTTGTAATAAGGTATTTACCTTATTACAACACAAGGTATTATTGTACTTATACCTTATTAATACCTTATGTTGTAATAATAATAATATTAAATTATTTCAACTAAACTGACATTTCTAGCAAGATGAAATATTTTCAGTAGGTGTAATCATCACAGCAGCAAAATGATGCTGTTTTAATGTCAGTAGTTGCAGTGTTAGTGGAAATGAAGAAAAGCCAGTGGTGTAGCTGTTAGTTAGCAGTGTGTTTAAAGGTGCTCTCATGCAGTAGCAGCTAATCTTTATTCTTTAGGACCTGTTCAGTCTCGGTAAAGTTACATGTGTGTTAAAGCCTGCAGGCAACAGATCAGGGGTCAGGGGGTCCGTCTGAAGCCCAGAGAGTGTCTAGAACAGAGAAGAGGTTAAAATTTAATTTTCCAGCAGAGCGCGCTCAAAGCACTTTAAGTGAAACATAAATAATAGTCAATAGATTTCAATCTGGACCAAAAAGCATTTTTGATTACATGGTTAGAAAACACACATCAAATTAATTTGAAACCTCATGTATAGTATAGTTACTGTATAGCATATTTATAGTATAGTATGGTATAGTTATAGTATAGTATCGTGTAGTATTACAGTATAGTATTGAATTGTAGAGTTTAGGACATAGTATTGTGTAGTTTAGTGTAGTATTGTGTAGTATAGTATTGTATAGTATTGTGTAGTGTTGTATTTTGTAGTGTAGTATAGTATAATATAGCATTGAATTGCATAGTGTAGTATAGTACAATATATTTATAGTATAGTATAGTATAGTATAGTATAGGATGGTATAGTATAGTACGGTATAGTATAGCATAGCATAGTATAGTATAGTACAGTACAGCATAGCATTGCATAGCATAGCATAGTATAGCATAGCATAGCATAGCATAGTATAGTATAATATAGCATAGCACAGCATAGCATAGCATATCATAGTATAGTACAGTACAGTATAGCATAGCATAGCAAAGTATACTATAGTATAATATAGCATAGCA
Organism: Lucifuga dentata; assembly: GCA_014773175.1. NCBI lineage: Eukaryota > Metazoa > Chordata > Actinopteri > Ophidiiformes > Bythitidae > Lucifuga > Lucifuga dentata. Next base: position 9,235 of record VXCM01006120.1, read on the forward strand.
TAGTATAGTACAGTACAGCATAGCATAGTATAGTACAGTACAGTATAGCATAGCATAGCATAGCAAAGTATAGTATAGTATAATATAGCATAGCATAGTATAGTATAGTACAGTACAGCATAGCATAGTATAACAGTATAGCATAGCATAGCATAGCAAAGTATAGTATAGTATAATATAGCATAGCATAGTATAGTATAGTACAGTACAGCATAGCATAGTATAACAGTATAGCATAGCATAGCATAGCAAAGTATAGTATAGTATAATATAGCATAGCATAGTATAGTATAGTACAGTACAGCATAGCATAGCATAGTATAGTACAGATCCTTGGCAATGGTTTGGTTAGTTACTGTACTGCAAAGTCACCATAAGACATGAAGTATAGCAGCGAGACACAGTCATTTCCTCCTTTTTAAAGATGAAGTCAGAACGTTGCAGAAAGACATGACCTTCATGCCTCCAAGGCTGAAAAAGTCAGACTTCTTCTAACGTTTAATTCAAGATACAAGAGTTTATTTGTCGTCTGCACAGAATAACAGGGTCAAACTGTGCAGTGAAATTCTTAAGACGAAGCTGCTCTGCTAATGTTACACAACACACATTTACACACTAATATAAGGAGTGCAAATATAAAAATTAGCAGTAAAAAAACACTGATCACAAAGGCAAATATGACTTTATCATCTGAATGAAAAAACCTAATTTACTGACTCATTACAGAAAACCTTTTTGTGTTTTAAAGATAAAAGAAAAAGTGCAGTCTGTCATTTTACTTTGTAACACACACACGCGCGCACAGTTACTGATTTGTTACACATTTTCACTGTTTTCTGATGAAATTAAAGGAAAGTGTTGCTATTTTGCAAGTAAAACTGATAGTATACTGATACTGCATTACTGCAGTTTTTAATGGTAATATGTGGAGGTTTTTATTGCTTGTTCAATGACTAGATAATTTTATTATCAAGTGTTATTTCTTCTTGCGTGTGTACATATATATTTATTATGACTAAATATTAGCCTGGCTGGACTGAGCCTTCATGCTGCGTTCATTATTCCAACACTTATCACGCGTGACAATATCATCAAGCTGTATATCTGCCACACACTGTCATAATCAATATACATTTTGCATTAAAAGCCCAACGCGCTTTCTGTTACAATTTTTAATCATTATGCAGTTACTGTAAACGAGTGTACTCACCTCTACTGAACCTGAAATCACAGAAATCACGGAAAAGAATCACATCAATGATGAAATAATGACACCTCTTGCTGTATTTAGTCTTTTATTTGTCTTATTCAAAGGGCTGACATGGTTGATTTTGCACCATTACAAATGTAATATGAAATAAAATATGCAATTATCTTTTTTCAGGTCGACGTTTTAATAAAAAATTATGTTCTAAATAATTAGCACAACTGAATTTTGATAAATCACAATCAATCAATCTCTATCATCTATCTGTGTGATTTTAAAAATTAAGACACTTGTGTGATTCTGACTCAGANCAATCAATCTCTATCATCTATCTGTGTGATTTTAAAAATTAAGACACTTGTGTGATTCTGACTCAGAAGCCACTTTACATCTTGTAATTATTAAAAGTATGATTTCATAAATGTGTTGTTTTAAACCTTTAATTCAAAGCTACAAATTCTCACCATTAAAGCTCCCAGCAGTTGATTAATTTCGTCTTTACAACTAGAAAATCTTTCCAAAATGTTTTGTGTGAAGTAGAAATCTGGTTGTTTCATTAGTAATTGATTTGTATTAATTATTTAATGTTAACGTCATTTAATCCAATTCAAGCTATTCAGGTCTCGTACCATGAAAAAAAATACCGCTTACATTTGTCTTTGAGCACCATATATACTTAAAAATATGTCGCCCATATAAAAGTGGCACATTTTACAGTAAAACTTCTGTAAATAAGGTGATGGTGAATGCTGCCTCCAGATATAAAAGGACATGAGAGTTGGGAAAAATGTGAAAAATTAATTTTCTCTTTGCTTCAATCCACTTCTGATATCATAATCCCTCACACGGTTACATTTTAGAGTTTTACGGTATCATAATGTGTGTCGATGTTTTGGATTGAATCGTTCTTTACGGCAGGAAGTTTCTCCTCTTCTGGACAAACAACCAAAGACTGGCTGACTTTCTGATTTGCACCAAAAACTTTAGGAAACTCGCTTTGGGAAGATTAAATCTTTGTGATTTGTGTAAAGATTCCCTCTGGGAGTGTGGAGTGGATGGAGTGGGTGGAGCGGGAGCGTGTTGTGGGTGGAGTGGGAGCTGTGGCTGTGGGCTGTAGAGGTCTCTATAGGTTGTTGAGCTCCTGCAGGGTTTGGTCCAACACCTGGTGCATGTCCAGGTTTTCTTCTTTAGCCTGAGCCAGTTTCTCTGTTGGGAGAGGAAAACCACACGTGAGCAGAAAGACCATCAGCTGCCAGGAAGCCACAGAACGTTTGGGGAACATTCAGGGAACGTTCATGAAGCGTTTCCTACTGCTTCCAGAGGAGCTAAACCACAACTACAAGCACGCACACGAGTCATCAAAGCTTCTCCTTCCACTCACAGAGCTTTCCCAATTAAGTTCTGATTCTCACACTGGTTCCGTTTGGTATCCATGGAAACAAGCATCTGTTTGATTTGATCATCAAAGGTGGAGTTTACTGAACGTTAAACACACACACACACACACACATCTCTGCTGCTAATCATTCAGTACATCAACAGATTGATCTTGAGTTGATTCAGAAGTCTTGTGGATCACATTCAGACCACAAATCACTCCAGTCTGTTTGGAACTGAGACTGCCTCCTCAAAACGTCTCCGTTTGGCTGTTCTGGTCCACATCCAGGTTTTAGTTTGCAGTGTTCAGACCTGCATAAATGACAGAACCAAACCGGACCAAAAACAGGACAAACCGGTTCAGTCCGTTTTGTTGTGTGTGAACCAAACCAAGCGGTAAATTCAGATTCAGACCAGAGCAAACGATCTACAGATGCAAAAACACCGTGTCCTCAGGTACGTCTGAAGTCTGAAGGACATGAAAACACTCAGCTAGGCTGTTAGCATTAAGCTAATGCTAAAAGCTAACTGTTAGCATTAAGCTAACGCTCAGGTGTCAAACAGCCACTTTCTGCAGAAAATCTGGCCTTCTCTAATTTATTATTTTTTCAACATATCTATTAATTTATCACTTTGTCATATGAAAAATTTTCATTTAAATGTGTGTATCTAATAACACCTGAGGAAAATGTCACAAAATGTTTTGTTTGGTTATTGTCAGTTTATATATGGCATATAAGCTTTAATTTATATCAGCTAACCTTTGGAGTCTAATTTACCAATTTTACTTGTAACTTTTTAAATTTGACAATCTAGTTTTCTACTTCTGTCTAAAAAATATCTTTTACAAATTAAAAAAAAAGATCTGTAAATAAAGCAAAACTTAAGAACATGTAAAATTATATAACAATTCTACTAAGTAAACTAAAAAAACACTTGAAAAAATAAGTGATTCTAACAAATTTTAAAAACCTACAAAATAAAAGACTCAAACTGTAATTGAAACAAAACTCTTAAAAAGAGAAATTAAAAAAAATGTATGATTTGATCCAATTTGAAAAACAGCTAGACGCAGAAATGTCCGTTTAAAAGAGGAATGACATGAAAGAGAAATTTAATAACATGAAACTGTAAAATGACTTTAGACTCCAGAGGTTAAAGATAGTTCAGAAAAGCAGGATGACACTGAAAAAAGAGAAAGAAGACAAGACGGAAGTGAAAAGAGAAGAAAAGTTTGATAAATTTATTACAGAGGGAGAAAGGCGGGACAGAAGATTTACATGAATAAAAGTGGGCGTGGCTTCAGTAAAAACAGGAGCGCTGCGTAAAACAGAAACAAGATCAGAATTCAGCAAGAAAGTTAGCTTATGCTTCTATCATCTCCTAGCAATGATGCTGCTGTGGAATGACAGAAAAGAAGGATAGCAGGCAGAGGCACGTTTCAGAAGAGGAGGAGGAGGAGGAGCGTCTACAGCGTAGTCATGTCGTTGAGGGCGAGATCCAACTCCTCACTCAGTGCTTTACCCTTCAGCTTCTGAGCATACACCTCATCTAGAGACAGACAGGCAGAGAGACAGACAAGAGACAAGAGACGACATCCAGACAAGAGAGACAGACAGACAAGAGAGACAGAGAGAGACAGACAGAGAGAGACAGACAAGAAACACAGAGTGGAGTGGAGTGAGTGGACAGACAGACAAGAGAGACAGAGAGAGAGAGACAGACAAGAGACAAGAGAGACAGACAGACAAGAAAGACAGAGAGAGACAGACAAGAAACACAGAGTGGAGTGGAGTGAGTGGACAGACAGACAAGAGAGACAGAGAGAGAGAGACAGACAAGAGACAAGAGAGACAGACAGACAAGAAAGACAGAGAGAGACAGACAAGAAACACAGAGTGGAGTGGAGTGAGTGGACAGACAGACAAGAGAGACAGACAAGAGAGACAGACAGACAGACAAGAGAGACAGAGAGACAGACAAGAGAGACAGACAAGAGACAAGAGAGACAGAGAGAGACAGACAAGAGAGACAGACAGACAGACAAGAGAGACAGACAAGAGACAAGAGAGACAGACAGACAGACAAGAAAGACAGAGAGAGACAGACAAGAAACAGAGTGGAGTGGAGTGAGTGGACAGATAGACAAGAGAGACAGACAAGAGAAAAGAGAGACAGACAGAGACATAAAGACAGACAGACAGACAAGAGAAGAGAGACAGACAGACGAGAAACAGACAGACAAACAAGAGAGACAGAGAGAGACAGACAAGCGAGAGACAGAGAGAGAGAGAGACAGACAGACAAGAGAGAGACAAACAAGAGAGACAGAGAGAGACAGACAGACAGACAGGCAAGAGAGACAGACGAGAAAAAAGAGACAGACAAGAGAGAGACAGACAGAGACAGAGATAGAAAGACAGACAAGAGAGACAGACAAACAAACAAGAGGGACAGAAAGAGAGAGAGAGAGACAGACGGACAAGAGACAGAGAAAGACAGACAAGAGAGAGACAGACAAGGGACAAGAGAGACAGACAAGAGACAGACAGATGAACGAAAGACGACAAAAAAGAGAGGGACGACACATGGACGAGAGACAAACAAGAGAGACAGACAGAGACAGAGATAGAAAGACAGACAAGAGAGACAGACAAACAAGAGGGACAGAAAGAGAGAGAGAGAGAGACAGACGGACAAGAGACAGAAAAAGACAGACAAGAGAGAGACAGACAAGAGACAGACAGATGAACGAAAGACGACAAAAAACAGAGGGACGACAGATGGACAAGAGAGAGACAACAGACAGAGAGACAAATGGATGGAGAGGCGACAGACAGACAGGACGTGCAGCAGACAGGTATGAAACAGAAGAAAACAAAAAGAAATGTAAAACCTGATTTAAAAGGAGAATCTGCAGCACATTCAAGCTGATGACATCAGTCAGCTGGTTTCCATAGCAACCGCAACAGCAAAAAGCAACTCTATGTTTAGTCAGAATGATCACACAGAAACTCCACATCATGCAGATTTATCAACATGTTCCAAACTCTCACACACCATAACATACATGCATCAGTTTCATGCCAACCATCAGTCTGCAAACACGTCATCCCTCACTAAAACACAGATTTAACGTGTTGAGAGCACAAAGCTTCACGCAACACGTTCTCTCATTCATAAACGTCTGTTAGCATTTTCCTTTAAAGAGGCGTTAATACAGTATTTCCTTATTTACATGATTCAAAAAACACACTGATACACTAAAATGAAGACACGTTTCTGTCTGACGGTACATTTCATCATATGAAATCTGATGATGTGTTAGTGATCAATAAGTTTGATAGAAAAGCACAATCAGCTGATGACTTTATGTAAATGATCTGATCAGATCACAATCTGGTGTTACTGAGCCTCTTCATCAAGCATCAACCAACGCTCTCTATCACACACACACACACACACACACACACACACACACACACNAACGCTCTCTATCACACACACACACACACACACACACCTGTACGCCAGGACTCTTGGTAGTGTTTGGATCTCTTATCTGTCTTTAAAGGACCGTACCCTTTAATGGGTACGGTCCTTTAAATGAGCATTAAACATGCCCATTTTGCATGTTTGAGCCTCAATTTTCCATGTCAAAAGTAAGGATTGAGAAAAACCCAACCTCAGACTAGGGTTAGCAATAAATCGATTTAATCGATTAATTTGAGATTACGTTGTTGCATGACGTGTAAAATGGCTGAATCAGAAAATCGAGTGTTTTAAAAAAAACCTACTATCTATTTTTAACGGGGAAAATGCTGCAGCGGGTCGCTCTCCATCAATCAAACCCGTTCCTGTTTTGTGCGTGTTAAACCTACAAGCCTTGTTTATACTTTAGCGTGTCCGTNAAACCCGTTCCTGTTTTGTGCGTGTTAAACCTACAAGCCTTGTTTATACTTTAGCGTGTCCGTGAGGGTCCACGGCTCCGCCTGCAGCGTTAGGCAGTCTCTAACTTTACCAATCAACGGTCCGTCACGTTCGCTGATGTCACATCCACGAAGCTTTCAGCAGGTCAGACATGCAGCAAGATGCTAACAAACACTCTGACTGAAGATGAGCTCGTTTCTAAAAAGGTAACGTCTCTTCATCATTTGGAAGTTGTTTGGTTTTGNCTGAAGATGAGCTCGTTTCTAAAAAGGTAACGTCTCTTCATCATTTGGAAGTTGTTTGGTTTTGTGCTTCATGGCGTGGAGCTCCTATAAACGTTACAGACCTGGTTGCTGCTGTAACATGTCAGAGCATCAAGAGAGCAGAGAGGAAGCTGGACATCGCTGCTAAAACCTTTCAGTTTAAAAGTTTTTGTTTAGAAAGCCCGACAATTTATTATTTTAATAAAGNAAAAAAAAAAAAAAAAAAAACGATTAAAAATCTCAAATCGGCCATCATGTGAAAAAAATCGAGATTTTATTTTCAGGCCGTATCGCCCAGCCCTACCTCAGACCCACAAAAATGTTGTAGAACAGCCACATAAACTGTGGTCAGGTGACATAAACTCACCTGTGAATGTTATGCTGTGACATAAAGTCACCTGACGATACGCTGGTGCATGGTGAATGGTAACAGATTTTACTTTGTAGTTGGTCATTTTACTTGATATGTAGCTTTTGTAGTTTACATTTGTTGATGTTTATAACGTTCACAGACTTGATGAGAAAATATGAACTTGCTGTGGTTTTTCTGTTTTTATGAGCAGAAGATCGGAACTCAGGAGAATCAATTTGTAACTTCAGAGTATAGTGGATGGCAGCATTAGCATGGAGCTGATCTCAGGTGCCTCTGCAGCGCTACGAGTCATTCTGGGGTAAACATGGCCGCATTTTGTTACAGGTGATTTGGTTCTTCCAGTCATACAAAACAGTCACAAACTAAAAAAAGAAAAAAACTGCAAAACAAATGCAGTGCAGTTATTCAGTCAATCATCAGTAGAACTTAGCTTCATGCCAGGACAGGCAGCAGAACGGTTACAGGGTCAGTATATGAGACAGAGACGACAGGTGAGTACCTTCCAGATCATCGATGGTCTTCTCCAGCTTGGCCACGGACCTCTCCGCAAACTCTGCGCGGGTCTCAGCCTGGAAAAACAGGAAGCAGCCACTCAACACCACCGTCAAGGAGGTCATGTGATCTCTGGTGTTTGGCAGCAGGATATCTCAAAAAGTTATGGACGGATTTGGAAGAAATTTTGGAAACAGACAATATCGAGAGGAAGAAGGGATTAAATTTTGGATCCAATCCAGATCATAATCTGGATCCAAAAGAAATATTTGGCCCATAAAATCCTTGGTGGAGGTAAACGGCCTCTGAGTGTCTTCAGTTTAGTTTCTGCTTCTCTTATCTTTTCTCTTTATTAAAGGACCATACCACCCATTTTGCATGTTTGAGCCTAATATATCCAGTTTTCAGTTTTCCTGATATTTTTCTAAATCTCTTAAATCTTTTAAAATCAAATATTCAAGTGATACACCCACCTTAAAAATCCACGTTTCTCCTGCTAATAGTTACACAGCCTTATGAAGTCACGGTCCTTTAAATTTTTCCATAAACGCAGGTCTTCTTTTGGGACTATATTCCCCGGTGGAGGCATACATTCACTCCACGCTTTTTATTGTGCTTAAACACTAAAATTACATAACTTCTAAAAAAACCCTGAATACACGTCTCGTTGGTGATGATGGATTACCTATCCCAAGAATGTTTCAAGTATCAACAAGTTGATTTTAATAGCAGAATGAACTGAAACCAATGGAGGTCTGGAAGGTAGGAAAAACATTTTTAATTCACCGTTCCAGTAGTATGCTTTGGGAAATGATTGTCAGTAACGTTACATGTATGAAAATTGAATATATTAGGCTCAAACATGCAAAATGGGTGGTATGGTCCTTTAAGTTCATAAGGCAATTAACTAATTGCCTTAATTTAATAATTTAAAAGAGGCTATGGAGAAAATAAAACAGTGATATTCAGAAAAACGCAGCTTGTCTGCTGCAGGCTTCTGTGTGGTGGACGTGGAGCTTTGCTTGGTGAATATAATGTAACTCAGGCTGCTGTCACATGACCTGTCTGCCACTGACCTTTCCAACGTGTAACCAATGAGAGAATAGTTGTGTGTGATGTAAGTAGACGTGATACAACATGGAGGAGAAGTTCATAACCTGTGTAGAAATATTTCCTGATTTGTACAACATGACTTTAAAATGATGCCATGATCTGAGCAGAAAGTCAGCGGTCAGACAGGACGACCAGCATTGTCACCACGCTTCTTGATGACGTGTCTTGCTACATCGGCACGCCGTTCCCATGCTGAACGATGCGCAGATCACAAATAGGCTTATCATGCGAAAGTACCCGAACAAGCATCAGCAAATCTCACCTCTTTAAGTTTGTCGGTAAGAACTTTGATTTCTTCTTCATATTTGTCCTCCTTCTGTGAATACTGCAATCAAAACATGAAAGATATTAACAGGAAATTCGACAATCAAACATATACATACATGTTGAGTTTGAATGTAAAGTCAGACTTCAGTCAGTGGATAAAGTGCAGACCGTGTGTCTGGGCGGTCCGGCTGAAGCTCTACTGTACCTTCTCAGCCTGAGCCTCCAGAGACTTCAAGTTGTTGGTGACATTTTTCAACTCTTCCTCAAGGTCACCTGATTTACTGAGCAACACAAGAAGGAGGAAAAGCAAGAAAAGGAAAAGGAGAATTTCAGAGGAAGGACAGCAGAGGAGATAGAGATCAAACCCTGACACTGTTTAAAGCAGCGGTTCTCAAACTGTGTGATACAACCCGTACTGCGTGTTTAGACGCTCTGCAAGAAGGGCACCATCAGGGGAAAATGTGCAGCGGAACTAAAGTTCAATGAATCTGTTTGACAAGGAAGAAATTCAGACTGTAAAAACTCAGCAATCATTCAGAAAATATGACGACGTGTAAAGGACAGATTTTTGACAGGGAAGAAAAACTCTGGAGATGTTACTTTAGAGATCAAAACACACACCCATTTTGCATGTTTGAGCCTAATATATTCAATTTTCATACACGTAACGTTACTGACAATCATTTCCCAAAGCATAGGAAAAAAAATATCAGGAAAGATGAAATACGGTTTTATGCTTTGGGAAATGATTGTCAGTAACGTTACGTGTATGAAAATTGAATATATTAGGCTCAAACATGCAAAATGGTTGGTATTGTCCTTTAACTGGTTTGTTTGAGAACCACTGATTTAAAGGAGCACTCTAAAATTTGGGAGAAAAAGGTTGTTTGCCAAAATAATGCTGCAGTTTGCTTTCACCAACATGTCTGTCTCAGAGTCAGAAGGTAGCAGAAACCCCCTTTCACACTTTCATTTTAGAAGCGGGGAGGGTTTTTTTTTTTATTTTTAAGGTTTTTAACAGGAATTGTGCATCTTTTGTGTATTTTTGTGATCTCCACTTTCTTATAAACGGAGATAACGGGAATTTGACTTTCAGTTCTCTCTGTGTAGCGTAAACACAGTGACTAAAGAAAAAAAGAGCTTGGGAGTAAAATTAAAACCTCCTAACTTTCACACCTCAGCACACTTGGCCAGCCGCTGTGTGAAGTGGGTGTGCCTGGTGGAGCAGTAGAACTGATACACACACACACACACACATTTTTTTTTTTTTTTTTTNTTTTTTTTTTTTTTTTTTGCCTGAAAAGGTCGGCTGAAGCTGAAGCATATTGCGCCTTTCACCCAGAGTCAGAAGAGAAGATGAGGATAAGTTTAATCTCTGTACATCCGGTACAAAAATTCACACGGATCCATCAGACTGAAAAATGTACACCTTTCAAAAATTCCAAATCTGTCTGATTCACATACTGACTAGTCAGTAACTGATCCAAGAGTCAGTTTGTTTGTTGACGCCAGAGTTTGGATAGAGATGCAAACTGTTCAAGACGAGGACGCTGCATGCAGTCACCACTAGCAACAGTTAGCTCCAGTGCTAACCATTTTAAAACCACAGCGTCTTTATTTTACTTCCATTTCAACAAACAAGGCAAACTTGTAAATAAGACAGGCTGCTGGGAGGCAGAGCTAGGCTAGCAGTTTTTCCCCGTTTCCTGTCTTCATGCTGAGCTTGGCTAAGCATCTCTGTACAGAGGTGAAACGTGTGAATCATTCTGACTCAGACAAAAACCAAATCACTTTCATAAAATGTCAGAGTGTTCCTTTAAAAGCCTGCAGACAGGGGGGTAAAAAGAACATGACCTGACAGATGCCAAGTAACAGGCAGATAAATAACTGAACCATAAAGTACTGTAAATGCTCAAATGGTGTCTGGAACCTTTATTTACCTCAACAGCAGACAGAAACAGGCTTTTATTTCTAATTTTAAACAATATGCAAAAATTTAGCATAAAAATGAGCACATTTTCTGATCTGTGCTTATTTACTCTTGATGCAAGCTTAGATGAAACTTATTAAATCTACTTCATCATAAAAGCCTTTCAGCAGTTTTAGGGTCATAATTTCTTCACTGAAAGACTTTTACTGTGAAACGACTCAGGAAATCTTCTGATTCATTGACAGCAGTTTTCTGAGCTTCTCTTGTCAGCTAGAACTTGTGCTTTGCTTTTTCCAGTATCTAATCCTTTTTGGATCAATATTAAAATGCCTTGCAGCTTCCTCACTGGAATTTTCCTCTGCATATTGCAAAAATCTCTCTTTAAAATTCATCTACAATTTCTGTCTAGGGGTCGTGCTTCTCACCAAAGTTTCCCTCTGCCGGTGTTACAGTAAATCAGTGTTCTTCAGTTTTCAAATGTAGCTGCTGCCATCTGGTGGCACGTGTGTGTTACAATAAAATACACAAATATTTGAATGGGCCAGTAACAGACCACAAACTCCGCCTTTATTCCTCTGTGCTGACCACGCCACCAGTTATAATGAGATCCTGGGCATTATTTGAATTGCGTTTTTTATTCGAGCATTTACGGTTTGCATTGTAAAATGCGGAGGTACAGTCAGACAGGAAACAGAGCAAGTGTTAGAGGGGTCAGAGGAGGAAAGCCAGCCGGTCAACCAAGCCAGACCCTAATCATAAGTACCTCCTCCTCTCCAGACATCATAGACTTCAAATTCCGGTCCATTAATTTAAGCTCCTCCTCCAGATCTCTGCCACGACTGCACGGTTAGTCCACAGCCAGGAGGTCGGGGGTGGGGGAGTGGGAAGTGAAGGGTGGGGTGGGGGACGAGCAGGGCCACAAAACAATATAAGTCTCCGGTGCGTGACATGTGATGATGTATTCAGGCATGCATTAAAATAACAGCACAAAACACACACAAAACACACACAAAACACACACATCCAGGTGTCTGTGTGATTAATGCAGCTTTCATGTTCTGCTGGTTTGTGTTTCGCTCATAGCCACATTTTAGAACATTTAAATGTCAAGATCGAGTACTAGAATACTGTATATTACTAGTCTGTGAGAGTTACGCTCCAAAATCCATGTAGCATTTCAACTTCCAGTGCCTACATGAACAAAACGACATGAAAACTACATCAACAAAACTACATCAACAGAACTGGAGGGACCAGACTGTCTGATTACTGCGTACTACTAAAACAGCGCGTACAGCATGAATAATGTACGGTGGCTCTGGTGCAGGTGTAAACTTACGCCTCAGCCACCTCAGCTCGCTCCTCTGAACGCTCCAGATCTCCCTCTAGGATCACCAGCTTCCGAGCTACCTGCAAATACACACACACACACACACACACACACACACACACACACACACACACATTATCACAAGTGGAATAGTTATGCTAACTATGTCATGGCCGAACAAATCAAATCCAGATAAAATCAGATCTGAAATTACTATTAAGTCTAAGTATTTAACACAGTAGGTAGGTAAGAATTTAATATTAACCTAACAGCTTTATAAATCCATTTATTCTTACCGTAATTGAAGTAAAATATATTTTAATGAAAATATTCAAACCTCCACATAATGCCTGTAAAAGTGATAGAAGAGCACTCAGACTCACCTCTTCATATTTGCGGTCGGCCTCCTCAGCGATGTGTTTGGCCTCCTTCAGCTGCATCTCCTGGATTTCCATTTTCTCCTCGTCTTTGGTTGCTCTGTTCTCTATGACCTTCATCCCTCTGAGGAATAAAAACAGCATGCAGACACTCACAAACACACTTTAAGGCTTCAGGCTTCTGTAATTACTTTCAGCAGCTGGTGACTCCATATCTCTTAATTAAACAGAAACTGAATATGAAGTATCTTGATTGGTCAAGGTCCCACTGCTGCTGCCTGTTGTTATTTTCTAACAGATAACTGCTGCACTACACATATTTATCAAAGTGAATCAAATATCTAGAAACTCAAAGTCAATCTGCCTCAATGAAATACGGCCTTTGATATGAAACACCTAATCTGCTGTCACCATCAGACTGACAGGAAGTCATCAGTGGAGATTTGAGTTATTGGAAGTGATTCTTTACGAATTTAATTCTAGTCCAGTGGCCATTGAAAACATGCCTGTTCGGACCGGGCCGGACTTTATGGTGTGTGCTGCAGCCTGCCATCAGTGTCTGTGGAGCGGGGCATATGCTGGAGCGTATCCTGCCGCCCGTACTACTTTTTACCGGCACAGCTCAGTTGGAGAACCGCTCATCCAAACAACTTCACATGCAACACTGCATGTCCTTGGGTCCTGAGCAATAAACCTGTTGAATTTCAACTTCATACAGTGCCGGGTTCTAGAGATGTTGGTGCCACAGACAGACAGATAGATTTCTGGCTTTATAGTTAGAAGATTGCTGCTAAATTGATAAAAATGGCAAAAATGTGCAGCACATTCTTGCTTGTTATTTGCATAGATGATGTAAATGAACATAACCACAGGTCATCTGAATGAACCGCTAACCTGATGCTGGACTGTTTAGGACAAACGTCCACATATCTGAAAATAAATCAAACAGCATCTAACTATAAAAAAATGCAGAAATCTCTGTCTGTGGCACCAGCATCTCTAGAACCCGGCACTGTATGAAGTTGAAATTCAGCAGGTTTGTTGATCAGGACCCAAGGACGTGCAGCATCACGTGTGAAGTTGTTTGGATGAGCGGTTCTCAAATTGAGCTGTGATGGTAAAAAGTAGTCCGTGTGGCAGGATACGCTCTGGGTGCGGCAGTATACGCTCCGGTCCAGTGGCAGGGTCTCAACCCGACCCCGTACAGCACACAAAGCTAGCTCACAAGAACGTGCAGAACTAAATTATGGCAGGCTGTGGCACACACCATAAAGTCCAGCCCATTCCAAACATGCACATTTTGAACGGACACTGCACTAATCACACTAAATAACCGCTGTGATAACTCTTGCAAGTTCTTTCTCCCAAATCTGTGAGTTTTTTTTCTCAGAATATTCTTTTTTCACTATAATTTAATTTATCTTTATCAAATCCAGCGAGAGTCAGATTCTCCCTGATGGATTGGAGGCAACTCCAGGTAAACAGCTGACGTTCTTCACCTCTCGCTCTCATCTGCAGCTTTCTCCGCCTCCTCCAGCTTCTGCAGAGCTGTGGCCAGCCTCTCCTGAGCTCGGTCCAGCTCCTCCTCAACCAGCTGGATACGCCTGTTTAGAGACGCCACCTCTGCCTCCGCCTGCAACACACACAGCAAACATCTCAGGACAGCTTCTTCTCACTGAGAAGAAAGTCTGCCTGCCCAAAAAAAAAAAAAAAAANAAAAAAAAAAAAAAAAGAAAAGACAGAAAACTATTCATAGAAGAATACATCAATTAATCTACACATATTACTACCAAAGCAACACATTTACTACAATAATCTCATTTTGATTTGATCTTTGACTACACACTCCAACTGATACTACGATTATGCTGACAGTATTATTAACTGTCATTATGAATTATATTGATGAGAATACATTAATTTGATGAAACAGATTGTCTACTTAATTCCTTGACTCTCTCCAGTCCAATGTGATTATAGCTACAATTCCCCCACAAGTACAGTCAAGTTAGTTTGTACTGTAATTAGGCTGTACAGCTTGTACTGCAATTAGTGGAGTTACAGTAGGCTTGTACTGTAATTAGCTTGTACCCCTCATTTCCACACGTAAGACACTTTATTTTAGCAGCAACATAATGCTAGATGATAGGAAAAGTAGATGGAAATGGTTAAGTTGGTGGAGGTTTTCTTTTCTTTCTTTTTTTCCTTCTTTTTTTTTTTTTTGGTTTGTGAAACCAGGATCTTTCTGTGGGAAACATAAGAACATTGTCCTGAACTGGAAAACCAGAAATGGATCGTCAGACTCCTGACAATGAATTATTCAGTGGTGTGTGCAGCTAAAAGGGTTTTGATGAGCTGCTCAAACAGCAGCAGCAGCAGTAATGATTAATAAATCATATAAATCACAGTAGTAACAGACATAAATTATAGGAGCAATCTGATCTTTAATTTTATTCCATAATTTTCAGATATTCAGGCAAAGCTGAAGTGTTTGCATGTTATTTGATATGAATATTGCTCTCTCTCTCGACAATCTGATTTGTCATTGGGAATCAGTGGTTAGAGTTGTGTTATTATGGATCCTGTTACAGTTCTGCATTCTCTTTGTTTTGTTAGGTTATGCATGAGACTCTCAGTTTCATAATACTCATTTTTTTCATTCATGCTGTTGAATAAAAAACTCATGAAGTCAGATGTTCAGCTTATTTAAGTATATTTAATGAAGGAAATCTTGATCAAGTAAGAGAAACTACATTCCCTCATTCATAAATGTCTGTTTCTGCCAATTTGGCTTGAAAATTGTTAATAATAATATAATAATAAATTTTATTTGTATAGCACCTTTCACCTAACACCTTGTGACCTGACAACAGGTCACAAGGTGCTTCACATGCAGTAATATAAAACAACTTAAAAAAATACATAAAATCAAGAAACTGGGAAATCGATAAATAAAAGAGATCCACTAAGGACAAATAAAACCATAAAAGACAGTGGCTACCTAAAAGCCTTAACAAAAATGTCTTCATCTGCCTTCTAAACACGACCTCAGAATCCACAGAACGGACAGCAGAGGGCAGGGTATTCCATAGTTTACGTGCTATGGCCTGGAAAGTGTGATCTCCGCACACGACAGCAGCTCTAAGACTCTTCATCAAGCCTCATCTGCTGCTCTTGGCATTCTCTCTCTCTCTCTCTCTCTCTCTCTCTCTCTCACACACACACATACACACACACCTCACGTACACCAATGTGTGGATGTGTTATATTAGTGTCTTATCTCTTTAAACATGGAGCTCTAAATCAGAGTTTGTTTCTTTGCTGATTTAACTTGTCAGTTTCTCTTTAACAGCAGATGAACAGGATCATGACTCTTACAATATGAAGCAGCTCATTAAAGGACCATACCACTCATTTTGCATGTTTGAGCCTAATATATTCAATTTTCATACGTTATGTTACTGACAATCATTTCCAAAGGATTAAACTGTATTTCAGCTTTCCTGATATTTTGCAAAATCTCTTAATCTTTCAAAATCAAATATTCAAGTGATACACCCACCTTAAAAATCCATGTTTCTCCTGCTAATAATTACACAGCCTTAAATTTTTCCATAAACACAGGTCTTCTTTTGGGACTATATTCCTCGGTGGAGGCATACATTCATTCCACGCTTTTTATTGTGCTTAAACACTAAAATTACGTAACTTCTAAAAAAACCCTGAATACACGTCTTGTTGGTGATGATGGATTACCTATCCCAAGAATGTTTCAAGTATCAACAAGTTGATTTTAATAGCAGAATGAACTGAAACCAATGGAGGTCTGGAAGGTAGGAAAAACATTTTTAATTCACTGTTCCAGTAGTATGCTTTGGAAAATGATTGTCAGCAATGTTACATGTATGAAAATTTAATATATTAGGCTCAAACATGCAAAATGGGTGGTATGGTCCTTTAAGAGGCCGATCTTCATTGTCTTTTACCTGAGATAACAATGTGACAGTAACGAGACAACTATGTGTGATTAACGTAAGAGAAGCTTTATGAATGAACTTCAGTTATCACGGTACTTATTAGTGATGGTACTTATTTGTGTACACGGTACTTATTTGTGTACTAGCTGCCCGTCATCTCACCTGATCACCCACCTGCTTCTCTTTCTCCTGTTTCTCGCCTTTATCGGGGACTTCCGCGCATGGCATTTATGTGTGTGTGTGCAGGGCCATACGCAGGGTTTTAGAAATACCGAGGTCCAAAAACTGAGCCTGCTAGGGGGGTTCGGGGGCATGCCTTCCCCCC
>VXCM01006121.1:0-15592 GCA_014773175.1 Lucifuga dentata
CAATAGTATAAGAAGTACTATGTGAGCTGAAAGAGATGTGAAGCCATTTTGAATGCTTCACATTCATTTGAATGGGAAAATTTTAAATGAAAATTGAAAAAATGTGCTGAAGTAAGGTTGAATATTTTGAAAAGTATGGAAGATATGAATATGGTGTTGAAACTCCTTAAAGGATACATCAAGGTGAACACTATGAAATTGGTTTGAAGTTCCTACCTTGAAGCATGTGGAAGTAAGCAGGTTTCAAATATTGGAAAATTTGAAAAATTTGAAAACAGCTGAAATTGCCCTTTAATTTTCTCCATAAGTATGAAAGCTTGAAAAAATCTGAATCCGTTGGAAATATTTGAAGGTTGGATGAGTATTTGAAAAGTGAGTGTTCTAAGTGATAGTATGAAGGAGTGGGAAGAGCTGAAAGATTGGAAATTTTGAAGAATTTGAAAACCACTGAAATTACCCTTTAATTTTCTCCATAAGTATGAAAGTTAGAAAAAATTGGAATCCGTTGGGAATAGTTGAAGGTTGGATGAATATTTGAAAAGTGGAAGGAGAGTTCTAAGTGAAAGTATGAAGAAGTGGGAAGAGCTGAAAGATTGGAAATTTTGAAAAAAGTGGAAAAATTGGTTTAAATAAAGTTTAATAATTCAAAAACTATGAATCATGGGAAAATTCTGTTGACACCCCCTAGAGACCTAGTCAAGTTGAACATGCTGAAGTTGGTTTGAAGTTTCTATCTCAAAGCGTGTATGACTAGATAGGTTTCAAAAAATTGGAAATTTTGAAGAATTTGAAAACAACTGAAATTGCACTTTAATTTTCTCTGAAAGTATGAAATTTATAAAAAATCGGAATCCGTTGGGAATAGTTGAAGGTCGGATGAATATTTGAAAAGTGGAATGACAGTTCTAAGTGAAAGTATGAAGGAATGGGAAGAGTTGAAAGATTGGAAATTTTGAAGAATTTTCTCATTCATTTTGAATGGGAAAATTTTGGGAAGTAACGTGGAATATTCTGGAAATTTTGAAAGTTATGAAAATTTGGTTTGAAGTCCACCCCTTTCTGAAGGAGCATGAATGACTGGAAGTTGGTTTGAAGTTTCTAGGTTGAAGTATGTGGAAGTAGTTGAACGCCAAAAAATGGGTGGAATAAACAGAATAATAAAAAAAAAAAACTATAACGAAGAGTGAAGAGAACATAGGGTTGATTGCTGTGTGCAGTCACCCCAATTAAAGAGGGAATGTGTAGGTCATGTATTTGCATCATCATTTAGTTTGAAGACCAGATGCAATATTGCAATATTAATAAATAAAAATATTCCCATTAAGACTGAAGAAATTATTACTGCTTTGTACTGATTAACTGTCAGGTCTACTTTGAATCTTGAACTTTTTTAAATGCATATGCTCCAAATTATGATGATGTACTCTTTATCCAAAATGTTTTTCTCAAAATATCAGGAGGGCATCAGAATCTACTTATTGGAGGTGATTTTAATTTCTGTTTAGACCCAATTCTTGATAAATCATCTGTAGCCATAACAAAAACTAAAGCTGCCAAAGCTACTCTAGAGTTCATGAAAGATCTGAATTTAGCATATATATGGTGACAAATACATCCTCAAACCAGAGATTACTCCTTTTATTCTCATCCCCATGAATCACATACTAGAATAAATCTTTTTTTTTTTTTTTTTTTTTTGCTGTCATCACATTTAATTCAGAGAGTAATAGAGTCTGAATATCTGTCTAGAATTCTTTCTGACCATTCACCATTGACACTGTCTATTTGGTGGCCTGAAAAAACACAAAATGTATACAGATGGCAATTTAATTCAACTCTTTTGAAAAAAACTGATTTTTGTAAATATATTAGACATCATATAAATTTATTCTGTGAAACTAACTGTTCCTCTTCTCCAAATAGCTTTATATTATGGGATACATTAAAAGCTCATTTAAGGGGACAGATACTTTCATATACAAGTAACCTAAAAATGAAATATAAAGTTGAACTTGATGAGTTAGAAATGGGGATTAATCAACTAGAAAAAGAGTATCAGAACTCCACTTCTGCAGAAGTGTATCGATCATTAGTCAATAAAAAATTGAAATATAATATGAAATGTACTTACAAAACAGAAAAAGCAATCATACAGACTAAACAAAGAGATTATGAACTTGTTGAGAAGGCTAATAAAGTATTATACCTGGCAATTACAGAAGGAAGAAACCTCAAGAACAATAAATTCTATTCAAACAAAAACAGGATTAATTACATATAAACCAAAAGAAATAAATGAAGCATTTAAACAATACTATAAAGATCTATGTAAGTCGGAGGTATCAGATAATGTAAATAAAACAGAGACCTTTCTATCTACGATTAAATTACCTCAACTCAGTCCAGAAGATAGGGACAACCTTGATCGTCCATTTACTATAAAAGAAATTGAGGACACTTTAAATTTATTACAATCAAATAAATCACTAGGAGAGGATGAGTTTTATAAGAAATTCAAAGATGCACTTATTCCACTTTTAATGGATGTCATTAATTTAGCATTTGAAACTCAAAATTGACCTGAATCTTTTTCACCTGCTATAATTACGGTTATTTCCAAAAAAAAAAACAAAAAAAAAACAAAAAAACAAAAAACAAAAACAAGGATCCATAACAATGCTCATCTTATAGACCAATATCTTTGTTAAACACTGATTTTAAATTGACCTCTAAAGCTTTGGCCAATAGGTTGAGTCAGTATTTACCAAAATTGATAAATTCAGATCAGACAGGCTTCATTCAAAACAGATTTTCAGCAAACAATTTAGGTAGATTATTTAATATGATCCATTTAGCAAAATTACAGAAGCAACCTAGTATAGCAGTGACTTTAGATGCTGAAAAAGCCTTTGATTGGTTAGAGTGGTTGTATTTATACAAAGTTTTGGCAAAGTTTGGTTTTGGTCCTTCATTTATTAATTGGGTAAACACCCTATATTGCAAACCTCAGGCAAAAGTTATTACTAATGGACAGATGTCATCTGCTTTCGTGTTAGAGAGGTCAAGTAGACAAGGCTGCCCTTTGTCACCCAGACTTTTTGTTTTAGCTATTGAACCTCTGGCAGAAGTAATTCAACAAAATGAACACATTAAAGGCTTTCAAGTGGCCCATACAATGCACAAAATCTATCTTTTAGCAGATGATATAATTCTATATTTGAAAGATCCCCATAATTCCTTGACCAGATTGCAAACAGTTTTGAACTCCTATAGCCTCATTTCAGGTTATAAAGTGAATTTAGAAAAAAAGTGAAGTTATTCCTTTAGTGGATTTTGATTATAGTGTTTATGAAACAACAACTTCATTTAAATGGTCTCCAAAGGGAGTCAAATATTTGGGAATAATGGTCGATAATAAACTAGAAAACTTGTTTAAACTTAATTATTTGCCTCCAATAAGTAAAATAGAAGAAGATATGCAGAGATGGATGAATTTACCTATAACCTTACTTGGAAGGATTAATTGCATTAAAATGTGTATATTACCAAGGTTACAGTATATTTTTCAGTCTATTCCTTTACTGATTCCAGATAGTTTCTTTAAAAAATTTAATGTTAAAATTAGAGAATTTATATGGAGTAACAGTAGTTCAAGGGTTTCTTTGAAAAAATTAACATGGGATTATTGTCAAGGTGGTCTTCGTTTACCTGATTTTAAGAAATATTATTTATCTTCTCAAATGCGGTTCATATTTTCCTTTTTTGAGAGAGACAGTGCTCCTGCCTGGACTCAAACTGCTCTACAACCCTTTAAAGAAAGCGTACCTAGAGATTTTATTTATAAATGGAATACTAAAACTGCTACTACCAAGACTAATAATCCCATTGTTATACACTTAATTAAAATTTGGTATGAACTTCATAAAAACTTGGGTCTGAAAGTAGGACTCTCACCAAAGACTTCTTTAAAGCAAAATGGACTTATACCAGTGACAATGGATAACAAGATCCTAGATACCTGGCATATTAAAGTAATACTACATCTGGAGGACTGCTATGACAATGGATTTCTGATGTCCTACGAACAACTGAGAAAGAAATTTGATCTACCCAACAAAGCTTTTTTCTGTTATTTACAATTACGAACTTTTCTTAAACCAATTTAGGCTCAGAAATGAATTTACCAGCCCTCAGTGACATAGAAAATTTGCTTTACGGAGGAAATGGGAAAAAATTAATTTCAAAAATGTATTTTTTTTATTGATGAATGCAGATCCCAAAATGATGTGTATATATCTAAAAGGAGGTGGGAGTTAGACTTAAAAATCACATTGAATGAAGATCTATGGTCAGATTTATGTCGAAATTGTTTATCAACTACAAGTAATGCTAGATATAGACTCATTCACTACAATATTCTTCATCAACTTTATATTACGCCATTAAAGCAACATAAAATTAAACCTGAGATGTGCTTTCGTTGTGGCATAGAGGAAGGTTCTTTTTTACATTGTACTTGGTCATGTATGAAAGTTAGATTTTTCTGGCATGATGTATGTGATACCTTCACCAAAACAATTGGGGTTTCTATTCCACCAGACCCGGAATTTTGTTTGCTTAGTAATCTCACATCTGTTACACCTTTTTTAAAGAATTACCAAGTTAAATTTATACAATTATCTGTGTATTGCTAGAAAATGTATAGCAACAACATGGAAGATGGTGCCGCAGATAGCTGCCTCGGTGTTTTGGTGTGCACTGTTTTGTCTTATTTTGCTTGTAAATTCATGTTTTTGCTGCAGTACCCAGAGTTCTTTCACCAGAGATGAGCTCATGAACATCAGGAGCACAACTCCAGTGGATTTATTTCCCACTTTCCTTGTGTCTTCCGTGGAATTACTAGACATTCTGGTCAAAGGTGTCCTTACCTTTGTCCACTCAGTGAAATGCCGGAGGAGAGAGAAACATGCTGGCGTGCTTGTGCAGCTTCGCCGCTGTGGAACTCACACACCGCTACCGGGAATATTTCTCTGCAACATGTGTTCACTGTCCAACAAACTAGATGAGCTTCAGCTACTGGTGGGGAGAAACAGAGACTTTTCGTCATCCTCAGTCTTATGCTTCATGGAGACGTGGCTGTATGGATCGATACCGGACTCTGCACTACAGCTAGCAGACTTCCAACTCTTCAGAGCAGATTGCGACACAGAACTTTCCGGCAAGACAAAGGGTAGAGGAATCTGTTTCTTCATCAACAGTGGCTGGTGTAATGATGTGACAGTGATTCGGCAGTGCTGTTTTCCAGACCTGGAATCTTTTTTCATAAATTAAACCGTTCTTCTCCCCCCGTGAGTTCACTTCATTCATCCTGGTCGGTGTTTACATCCCACTGCAGGCCGATGTGCAGGAGGCACAGCGTATGCTCGCCGACCAGATACTGTATATGGAGCGGACTTCCTAGTTATTGTCCTTGTTGACTTCAACAAAGGTAATCTCAGCCACGAACTTCCTAAATACAAACAGTTTATCAAATATCCAACCAGGGAGAACAGTATTCTGGATCACCGTTACACTCCAATAAACAATGCCTATCACGCTGTTCCCCGCACCGTGCTGGGTCACTCTGATCACATCATGGTCCATCTGATTCCTACATACAGGCAGAAACTAAAGCTGTGTAAACCTGTGGTGAGGACATCAAAGCAGTGGAACAGTGTATGGGCTCAATTCTCTGCCAAATGTTTTTTGAGGCTGTAAAGAAAATTTGTATGCACAAAATAAATTTGTATATGCAAAAAATCTGCAAATGTGTAGAGGAGATTTGCGCCTGTAAAAAAGTTTTGCAAATATGTAGAAAAGATTTGTGTTTGTAGAAAGGTTTTGCATACCTGTAGAAAAGATTTGCACTCGTAAAATCGGTCTGCAAATGCATGGAGAAGATTTTTGGTAAGCGCTCAAAATTCCTACAGTTTGTGTGTGCCACTAAAGTTACAAACTCAAAATACAAGTGTGCGGAGTTTTGGCAGAACCTTTACGCCTGACCTCAATGGGCCAATGAGAAGGCGATCTTGGGCTATCCAATCAGAAAATGATGTCTAACTGTCCAATCAGAGGGCTCATTGGCCACTGAAAGTTCTCCATGCCTTCAGAGCTTGGAACAAACAGGGAAGTTCGCTGCTGAAATGAACAGTGATATGGCACTGAGCCTCTAGGTATATCAGGCTTTGGTTGCACAAGCATTATTTGTTAGTAGGATGGTTTCATTGTTGGATTTGTTTAAGAATACAAAAAACAAAAAAAAAGAAAGAAAAATAAAGAAAATCAGCCTCATCCTTTAAAAATTTGGAGGCTATATGTGTTGTTACAGAAAACTCAAAGCAGAGAGGAGAGTAACTTTGTGAATCTAGTGTGAGGTCTAGTGGTTTTGGTAAACTCTGTGTGTGTGTGTGTGTGTGTATTCTGTCCTATAATTTTCTGTCTCTACAACCTCCTGTCGTTCTTCTTGATCAGCACTACGATGGCCTATTGCTGTTGTGTGTTTAACCCTGATTGGCTGAATGTTTACGCCTTTGGGGGAGGTTAATTGAATGAGGGGGTGGGAACTTTGATTGATTGGACTACTAATTAGAAGATTGTGCCATAGTTTATTTGTGCATGTATTTTGAGTGGTGAGGATTTCACCATTTCCAAGACCTCCAGAAGCTTTAGTCCTCTCCGCTCTGCTTCCCTTTTCTCCTCCTATCTACTTTTTTCTCTTCTCTTCTCTTCTCTTCTCTTCTCTTCTCTTCTCTTCTCTTCTCTTCTGCCTTTAAAGACTAGAAGAGTACATCATTGCTATTCATCTATACAATGTACAGAAAAAGAAAATCTCCACTTATCAGCCACATGGCTGTTTGTATTGTTAAAGGTCACCAGTGTTGCTGTCATATCACCGCCTAACCCAGCTGTCCTGATCTTCCTGACCTTCTCTGCAGTGGGGTGTGGTTGGCCTGATCTGGAGACCTCAGCTGTTCAATGCTCAAACGTTAGGGCACTAACTCTAGTACCACACCCTGAAAACCACCAGTCCATTCCTCTAGGGTTCCCTGCTGAGGGTTCTAGTTCTGTGTAGAACTCTAACAACTGAATGAGCCTTTTCTGATTTGTCAGAGTGCTCTTCCAGCTAAAATCTCTCTTCTGAGCCTCAAATTCTCCTGTAATTTTGAAGGTTGACTGTTAAAAAGTTGTAGTTTCCTTGGAGGAGAAGCTCCAATGATACTTCTCACAGCAGGAAAGGGAATAAAAATCCAGAGAAACATCTCAAAGCAACTGTAGCTCTCTGCTGTCTATGTGCTCACACACACACACACACACACACACACACACACACACACACACACACANCCCTCAAAACTCAAGCCTCATTTGAAAAAATTTTTTTTTTAGTGATAATTAAGATTCTAAGCATATTTTGGTGTGTGTGTGTGTGTGTGTGTGTGTGTGAAACTGCAAACTAAATTGTTACTACATCAATTTAATGGAGTAAAAATTATAGTATTTCCCTCTGAAATACAGTACATTGAAGGAAAAATACAAAGTTGGATCCACTCGAGTAAAGTCAGTACATAAAAACTAAGCTGTTTCCTCTGCATGCAGCATCCTTTTTGTTAGGAGTGTGGTGAGGAAGCTGGAAACCACCTGAAGGAGAGACAGAGAAATCCAAAGTGTCATCATTTTAAAATGCACTGAGTCACAGCGGACAGAGAGACTGTTATACTAGAAATTCTCTCTCTCTCTCTCTCTCTCTCTCTCTCTCTCTCTCTCTCTCTGTGTGTGTGTGTGTAGTTCTAGTCCTCCTCCTCAGAAGGATGACCAACTCAGTAGAATTAGAGAGTGAGAGAGAAAGAGAGAACAGCCTGGGTTTGATGTGACTTGGTGAGCTGAAGCTGTTCCATGGTCAGGGTCAGGGCTCGGACTGGCAGCAGCACTACAATACATTTTACAGCCATGTCATATGAATATGGAGTATGAAGGCTATTCATATGCTGAGATGACCAGCAAAAGCACAGCAACTTGTGGAATTTTGAGGGGGATCAACAAAGATACATCCAGATGACTTTTATTGCTGGAATCTACAGAGAGACTTTAATTCAGAGCTGAGAAGACCTCAGCATAGTGACACTGAATGTCTGAAGAAATAACTAAAACTACGTAAAAATATAGTTGAGAGTTGTTGAAATTTGTACCTGAGATGGTGAGACTCCAGAAGCACTAAGAGATTTAACTGGATCCAGGACTTCATATCACATATCTTTTTAATTTTCCTGAAAAAACGGTAGGTAATAGTATTACAGAGACTGCAGTTTCTAGTCATGACTTTAAAGCTCTCATGTAATGTAATGTATTTTTTTCTGTTAAAAATCAAAATTTTCTTGAAGGCTACATTGGTTGCTACTTGTTCCCTTTGGAATGTACCTCTGAATAACTTCCTGTTGTTGTAGGAGCAGAGCCCAAATACACCTGGAATATACAGAGATTGGTACCAAAGTAACAGCAGACTGAAACAATTTCTGGCTGGCAAATTGACAAATGCTGAGGTCCTGTTGAGAAAAAACAAATACAATGCAAAAAAAAAAAAAAAAAAANAAAAAAAAAAAAAAAAAAGAAAAAAACAAAAAAACAAAAGAAAACAAAAACCAAAAACCAAACAAACCTGAAAGCACAGCACTGTCTCTGTACAAAATGTTGCAGTCCCTTGGATTTACCACAAATTCTGTTTTTAAACAATGGTTGTTTGACATCTCTGCAGCTCCCCTCTGTTGTCATGGCAATGCCATCAGCATGCTGTGTTGAGGCCGAGAGCTCGGTGAAGTGGCAACTGTGCTATGATGTCAGTGCCAAGACATGGTGGATGGTAAGATTTGTCTTGTGACTTCCAACCTCTACAGTTTTTACTTTCTGCTTGTTTATTTTGTTTGTTTTTTAGCCACACCACGCTCATATATGAAAGAAATGCCAGTCTTTTGGTCTGTTTGTCTGTCAGTGCTTTGGTACAATGAAACACCACAACTGCTGTTGGATGAAATGTTGTAAAATGGTCAGACATGTCTGAAATTAAATAAAATGGCCACCACAGAGAAAATAACCCCATGATTTATGGATTGCAGCCTCACATGGCTGCTACCAAGCTTATAAACTTTTAGTCTTTACTAAAATGGTGCGTGGTGTCTTCTGCAGGGAAGACCACTTACAAGGATTCTGGCCATAATGTTGCATGTTTAAATAAAAAGCTAGACCCATCTATTCCAAGACTAGAAATCTGGATAACAAGACTAATCTTTTGTTTAGAATGTATTGAGGTTTAAAGCAAGGCTAATTTCCTAAAGTTTTCTTGCAAACAGATTATTGCTGAGAAAAGATTGAATGCCTGCGTGCCACTGCAGTTATAGTCCATTCCAATTTAAACAACTCACTGGGTGGCAAATGATGTGAAACAAGGCAGCACAGAGTAAGAGACAAGTAATGACCTTTATAATGAGTGGAAACGGGAGGGAGACAGAGAGATAAACAGTAAGAGGAGGAGGAGGAGGAGGAAGAGCTGAAAGAATAAGGGGAGAGAAAGAATGGGAGGTAGAAAAAGACAAGACATGGAAAAAGAGGAGAGGTCATATGTTACAGCAACCACTAAAACATGCAGAGAAAACGCTCAAATCGGCAAACATGGTTTGCAAATATTTTGTTTAAGAAGATTAATCTTCAACCACAATTTAGAGAAAATTGATTTTGCTTCCTTTCATGGTGGTTAAGGAGATTTGCTGTCCACTCTGACCATGACGAGTGGGAAAGCTTTCAGCTTTCTCTTGATATTCCATGTTTCAGCTAATTAACTTTGGGGTGCAGGTTTTTGATTTGATTGAATTTCCTGAGTTTTCCCTCAGGAATCAATAAAGTGTGTCGTGTCGTGTCGTATCGTGTCATGTCGTGTCTTGTCTTGTCTTGTTTACTCTAGTCTAGTCTAGTCTAACTTTGTATTGTTAAATAGTATGTGAAATGTTAGGTTTTTTTGCTGGGTCAAGAACAATTATTTTAGCAATCTAGCCTTGGGGTCACATTTTGCTAGAGGATCCTGAATTATCATTTATGTTGTACTGTATAGTGCCTTGTACTTCCCTGAGATAAAAGCATCTGCCAAATGGATAAATGTAAAGTAAATGTTCACATCATGTTTAAACAATGACATGCATTTGTTAACACAGTTGTGAACGTATGAGAAATAAATGATCTAAAATCACTCAAATTCCTTTACATTCAGCCTTAAAGCTGCGGTCGGAAACTTTTTAAAATTTTTTTTATTGAATTATCTTAAACTTTCATTAAATTGTGGTAGGTATGTATTTATTAAGTGGTCTGTGATAAAAAAAAAAAAAAAANAAAAAAAAAAAAAAAACAGACCTCTGTGGCTCCTCCTACTGGATAAATGTGATTTGAAGAAAACATTTGACCCCAAATTTTTCACCCAGTCAGCACAAAGAAGTGCCTCAGCGTGGGGCCAATCATATCTCATTTGCATTTACAGCACCCTGTTCAGCTGTGCATGGACACGATAGTGATTCACATAAAGGCGGAGCTACGAAGAAATAATCAGTTCCTCCTTCAGCTACATCAACTTTCTCTGCATGAAAAGGAAAACAACAGAAGATGACAGAGGAACAGTTAGCTAAAAAGAAAGACTTAGAGCCAGGGAAAGAAGTTGTGTTAATATTGGAGCTGTGTCCACCGATGGAGAGATGTAAAAAATATCTGTAGGCTGGAAGAGTGATGCTGAGCTGCAGCATTTCTACTGACAGGTACAGACTTTACTGGGGGCTATTTCACAAAAGCAGGATTCAGAAATCAAGGATAACAGAGAAAGCGAGGCTTGACCTAGCCTAGTCAGGTCATCCTGGCTTTATATGTTTCACGATGGCCAAACCAGGCTGAGGAGGTGTGGCTAGGTTGAAGCCAGGTGTAAGTTATTCGAATAAATGCGTGTTCACAGCTTTCTTCAACAGACCGCGAGGTCGATCACAGATTTACTGATGCTGAATGGAGAAGATGCGTACTTTACCGCAGCAGCAACAGCTGCTGATGAAGCAAAGCTTATAATATGTAAAAAGGAAACACGGCCGCTGTAATAAAACAGCCAGAAAAAGCGTGGCAGACTATAGCGGATCTAAAAATATACATTTACTAACCACTGCTCTTAACTGAAACCGTCATAATTATTATACCATTCAANAAAATATACATTTACTAACCACTGCTCTTAACTGAAACCGTCATAATTATTATACCATTCAAGGAGATTTACTTGTCATTTGTACAAATGAACAGTTTCCACTTTGCATTAAAAGTTAACTTGTTACTCAGAAAATTTACCATGAAGATTAATTACACCCACTAATCCACAATACTAGAATTATATTACCATCATGTAGAGTGTATGATGCACAGATATCTAATCCACAATACTGTAATATATTACCATCATGTACAGTAAATTATGCACAGATCTCTCTCTCTCTCTCTCTCTCTCTCTCTCTCTCTCTCTCACTAGTATTTAGTCAGGACCCCGGGCAACGTAATCATGTGGTGTGGTGACAGCGGGTGGTAAAATGCCAGCTGCAGTACTAAAGCCTGCCAACAGGGGATGCTGCACACCTCCAACCCTCCTCCGTCACAATGTTAAAATAACAGTATTTACCTGAATGGCAATATATAGTATTGTAATGCAGGCTAATAAAAATAAAGTAGAAATAAAAATAAATACATAAGAACATGGACTAACTGTAAAAAACACATTGATTTCTGATCAGAGTGACTGCTGACTGAACACATAAGGCACCAGGATTAATCAAGCCTGGCTGTTACCAGAGGGCTGTACCATGAAGCAAGGTTAGTGTGTTAGCGAGGTATATTGAGCCTAAAGCCAGGGTTTTCAGTGTCACGAAGGTGGCTCTCTTTTAACCTGGCTGGATCACCATGGCAACTCATGCTGCAGACATAACCTGGTCGGGACCAGGTTATGTTGAGAGTTTTGGCTTGAAATCGACTAAAAAGCGCCAACTCTTTTGGAAATGGCGTCACCATTCTTTCCAGATCCCATTAATTTGGGTGCTAGAATTGTACTAGGTTCACTTGGAGAGAGAGAGAGAGAGAGAGAGAGAAAGAGAGAGATTAGAGACAGTAGCGCAAACTATATATGTATAATATATATGCATAACATTATATATGGTAGTTTACAGTTTGCGCTACTGTAAGTGCATGGCTCCTATCCAGTCCGGCTCGACACATTTGCATAACATATTCCCTCAGCTGAGAATCTGTAGCTCATATATGTTTGTGGTGTTCCTGGCCATTTGTCCACACTCGCTATAAAAGAAGCCTTCTATAAAATCGCAGGTATATATTGATATTCACTATATTATGAATCAGTATGATTTTTATATTAATACTATACTATATTATGACTTAGTATGACTTTAGCCTAATAGAATGCCGATTAAAAATGGATTAGTCAACACTAATGAAACTGTCGTGGTACCTTTTATCTCTGACTGGAGTTTTAGGCTTTGTGGAGCAGCTAAGGCAAAGAAACCCTGGAACTGATGAACATGCTTCGTGGTACAGCCCGAAGCACGAAGCATGTTCAACAGATCCAGGGTTTCTTTGCCTTAGCTGCTCCACAAAGCCTAAAACTCCAGTCAGAGATAATGGGTACCACGACGGTGGTTATCAACCATCTTTGTCAACCCAGGCTTTCCTCATCAGGCTCTGTACTCTGTCCCATAAAGGGGGTGTGTCGGCCATCATTTACCTCTACTATCGGACAAAATCCAAGCTGTTTATTTCAGTCAAGAGGAGCAAAATTATCATGCAGCATTATGAAGATTTCAAACACATCATAACTGCTAAAAGCAACATGTTGCTGCAAATAAGGCTAGGGAGGAATGCT
Organism: Lucifuga dentata; assembly: GCA_014773175.1. Taxonomy (NCBI): domain Eukaryota; kingdom Metazoa; phylum Chordata; class Actinopteri; order Ophidiiformes; family Bythitidae; genus Lucifuga; species Lucifuga dentata. Next base: position 12,974 of record VXCM01006121.1, read on the forward strand.
GCAGAAAGTTGCTGATAGTTTATGTGTAAGTTTTATGTAATTTACCACTCAATGCATCTCAATGCCACCGTTTATTCCTAACGTGATGCTGCACATTCTACAGCTCTGACACTTTAAACTTGCTGGAGCAGATTTAAATATTATACTAAGAACTGCGTTTAGGTCTGATACTGTCCATGTAGGATACGTAACAATCACTAGTTTTTGACCAAATCAAAGTGAAATTAATTTTATTAGTTTGTTGACTAATCAAATTTTTAATCAGCATTCTATCGGCATTCTATTAGCTGTACACTGTATACTATTAATATAAACTGATAAACTGATTCATGATGTAGTATACTATTAATGTAAACGTCATACTGATTCGTAATATTGTGAACTATTAATATATGTTACGATTTTATAGAAGGCTTCTTTTATAGTGAGTGTGGGCAAATGGCCAGGAACACCAGAAACATATAATATGTATGTGGTAGATATATATATATATATATATATATATATATNGTTGTTGTTTGTGCTTAGAAAGTGTTGTTGTTGATTGTGTTTAAACAGCATTGTTGTTGTTTGTGTTTAGACAGTGTTGTTGTTTGTGTTTAAACAACGTTGTTGTTTAGACAGCATTGTTGTTATTGTTTGTTTTTAGACAGCATTGTTGTTGTTTAGACAGCATTATTGTTGTTTGTGTTTAGTCAGTGTTGTTTGTGTAGAACAGCATTGTTGTTGTTTGTGTTTAGACAGCGGCTACATTGTCCAGTGTTACTACAGAAACTCTTGCTGTATTTAGAATTCATTGCGATGCGTTATATGCATAGACGGATTACCGCATGGGCAAAGTGGGCACGTCTATCTATCTATCTATCTATCTATCTATCTATCTATCTATCTATCTATCTATCTATCTATCTATCATGTGTAAAGTATTTCTGTTTTTAAAATATTGGAGTAAATGCAATTTTGAAAATGTAGTATGATTATGAAATTTTTGAATGTTTTATAAATTAGCCATTAAGCTAAATCATGTAATGACGTAATGCATTGGATAAAGGTCAAATATCAGTTTCACTGTCACTGGAGAAATGCGCGCCCAGTGGGTCGGCAAAGCGTAAACTCATAAAAGAAAAAGAAGCTAAAGATGCCGCTTTGCTACAACAAATACCCTCTATTTCAGCATTTTCCTCCCAAAAACAGGTGGAAGGTGATGTTACTGTTAGCAGTGCTGCCATCTGAGGTTAACCTAGATGCTAATACTAATGCCTACACTGCTAACGTTAGCCCAAGTTCACAGAAGACTACACTCCGACTGATGCTGCAGTGGATAATGCTAATGCTAACATTACCCGGGGAAAGTTGGCTGTGGCCTTTCATTGAAACGTCTGATAACAATACTGGAATGTGGATTACAGTCAACATTTCCCAGTGTACACATTGTGTTAAGACTGTAGCTGACTGTAGCTGTCAGCAACTGCAAAGGAGAGCGGTCCTTTTCACAAATGTCCAGGATTAAAAACAAACAAAGGTCCAGGATGACACAGAGATGCCTGAACATGCTGTCACTCATGGCCATTGAATTGGAACTCATCCATGAATTAGACTTTATTAATTGATTACTGACTTCAAAGAAGGCCAGCAGAATGCCGTGGTTTACATGTTTCACAGAAGGGTGTGTAGCTGTGGCTGTGTGCTTCATTTGATGGTCATTTGTGTATTCTTTCACAGTTTGTTGCTGGTGGTGTTTTTTAAATGAAGGTGTGTGTTTTCACTCCTGAAGATGTATACTGTGCTGCACAGGGCATGCATAGAACAACAGACCTAAAATGGCAGTAATTTAACGTCAAAATAATGAATATAATTTCAAAGTAATACATGCTGTGTGGTTGTGGATTGTTCTGTGCTATTGTGTGACCGAACTCTGTGTGCTTGAGGAGGGCACATGCAGTGTGCATGTATTATTTGCATGTGTAGGTAGGGGCCCATGGCGAGTTTGTGTCCAGGGCCCATGGTCATGATAATCCATCCATGGTTACATGTTACATGCCACATGTAACGTTACGTGTAAAACAAATATGAGAAACAGGTTTTATGGTGCAGTCATCAAGGCTAAGGCTACCTTTGTTAGCAGCCTAAGGCTAGCTTTGTTAGCAAACTAATGCTAGCTTTGTTAGCCTGCACAGCCTTTAGCTAAATATAACACTTTGTGGCTGCTTTTACTGAGAAATGAATGCTGATAAACAGCTTTTATGACATAATCGTCGCTGCAGCAGACAATGTTGGTGTCCTACTTTGTTGCCTTTTTTTTTAGAAGAGAGTTGGTGAAGTGTGTATTTGTATTTCTGTGTTCTGGCTGCCTCTGTTTGTATGTAATTACCTTTGTAGGCTAAGCTTTCAGTTTACAAGCAGCTGCCAACTGCTAAAATTCCTGTTAAGTTACAGTAGTCGTTTTTAGATTTCTTTTTTAAAAATATTTTCAGTTGAGTGCATACATCATGAAATGGAGTTCTGCCACATTAGCTAACATAACAGGATTCACGTTCAGAGAGGTTTGTGTTGTGGGAGGAGATCAGGAGGCAGGACGCAGGTGATGGAGGCAAGGAGGAGGGGGGACAGGGAGGGAGA
>VXCM01006121.1:15598-43311 GCA_014773175.1 Lucifuga dentata
TTTTTTTTTTTTTTTTTTTTTTTTTTTTTTTTTTTTTTTTTTTTTTTTTTTTTTTTTTTTTTTTTTTTGTTTTTGTTTTGTATTCTGGAGACTTTTTAAGGTGTCTCATCACAGTATAAATGTCAGGTAAGACATCAGCAAAACCACTAACAAAACCAGCAAACTGCTGCAGCTCATATGAGCTGATGGTTTCTGAAGTCATGAAGTCGTAGTTTGTAATTATGAATGTTACATGTGGCATTTTGAGGATCGTGATTGTTTGCTGACATCTACTGTTACTGCTGTTGGACTTTGGGATCATCTTCCCTTCTCTATCAGTTAAAGCATTTATTAACATAATTACCATCATGCTGAGTTCACATAGATGTCATTAAAGAGGGGGCATGCAAAACTGACCATTACCTTTAGCCACATTCTATTTTTTTTTTTTTTTTTTNTTTTTTTTTTTTTTTTTGGTAAAGGTGTATTATCATCACATGCTGCGTCCATGTATTTTCTGCAGTCTATAGGTATTTCTCATTGTTGAGCTTACATACTGTTTGCTTTGGGAAAGTGTGTGTGTGAGTGAGTGAGTGAGTTACCTTTATTGCCCATTCATAAAAAATATTGTCTGTGGCATCTTTAGACNGTGAGTGAGTGAGTGAGTTACCTTTATTGCCCATTCATAAAAAATATTGTCTGTGGCATCTTTAGACAATATCCAAAACACTAACATTACAAATAAATAAAGCACGCAACAAACACAATACTCCCTGCACTTCATCATTACACAGTCCATCAGCGGCGGTTCGTTAATGCGGGGCACTGGGGCGCCCACCCCCCTCCAAATATCTAGAAAAGAAAGTCTACTTAAACATGTTAAACATACATTAATGACATAATGCAAAATAATTATAAAATAAATAATTGTGTACTCCTACACCACGCCTGGTAGTTTGTAAGTGCCTCTCAGGATTCATTAAAAATGTACTTGTTTAATTTCTATACAAATACATATACTTCCTGGGTGCGGGGCACTGGCCAAATGAGTGTGTATGTAGGTCCTTCAAGTTTTGACAAGCATGTGACCTGAGGCTGCTTTTTCATTGGCTTCTGCAGATTTTTCCACGGGGCACAGCTCTCTGCGCCCCAGACCCTCCCACTTTTATTGACAGCAAATTAGTATAGTTTTTATTTTTTTTTTATTTTGGATGAGATGTGAGATTTGGAACGTGATTGGAAATATTGTAGATGCTGTGTTTCCGGTTTACACCTGCATGCAACTCCATATGTACGGCCGTCTGTCCTTTTTCTCCTTCAGTAGCTAGCTAGCAAGTTTGTGTTTTCGAGAGATGGCAACTTCAAGTGGAACCGCGGAAAAAGTAAATTTGATGCTTTCTTCACAAAAACAGCCTTTTTTCAAGGCTTTCACTGGAAGAAAAGAAGAGGATTAAGGAGCTTGGACCGGACCACCTGATTTAAAAATTCAGCAGCAGACAAGTGATGAGGACGAGCTAACACCAGGGCTTCTCCCACTGCTTTATGACAAACGGAGCTGGCTAACGGGATGCGGTGTGAGTAATGTCCTTTTTTATTTCCCTGTTTGCTGTTTCAGAGTTGCACAGAAGTGTTGTGGACAACAACAGGTGTACAAGACCTAAAACACCTGTCTGAAAAATGTAAGTGGCAGAAAGTAGCCACAGCCATCTAGAAAATAGCATGAAGCTCCAGTTTTTTGGCAGGCTAAGCATCGCTGAAAAGCTAGATGAAGGCTAGGATTGGCATTACCAATCCTAGAAGGCACAACGAAGAGGTCACAAAAACATCGACACATCCTGTCCAGAACAATAGATTGTGTGAAATTTTGTGGAGCCTTTGAATTGACTTTGCATGGCTACGATGAGAGTGACAGCTCCAACAAGCCCGGGATATTCCGTGGGTTGGTGGATTTTGCTGCCTCCCTTGATGAAAGAGCAGCAGTCTGTGATGATCCTAGAGGTCACAGCAGTTCATTTTATACCGGGAGGTCAAGTTTCAAAAAACAAAGAAATGGCTACTATGGAGACTAAAATCATCACACATGAATACAGTTGGGCTCACTGAATCCACCAGAGTCTCAGCTTTCCAGTCAGACCCAATTTATACAATTGTTTGTAGACCCCAGTATGCAGAAATATTCAAATACAATAGGTGAAAATAACATATTTGTACTGCATGAGAAAAACTGCATGGGATTAGTATAAAGTGTCTGCAAAGAGGAGACTCGTGGGTACCCAAAGATTTTCATACAGATATCTTGAGGTCAAGGGACCCCTGTGAAATAATAATGATGGAGAATAATGTGAGTAAAGGTCCATTTAGGACCCAAATGTTGGTTAAAATAAATTGTGAGTAATATTTTCCAACAGCAGTGAGCAGGATTTGATTCAGCTGATTACTCTGTATTTCTGTGCATGCATGTAAACATAGTCAGTGTATAACTGAAGATATTTATTTTATTCTCTATAATTTCAGTTGAAACCGTTATCTTTATTTAGCTCTTAAGTTCTTAATTAAATGAGAAAATACTCAGTACTTTTCATTTGTCAAGTATTTAATTTGGTTATTTCATACAGACTGTTTATTTACTAAATTACCAGTAAACATGCTATATCGTGATATATTGAGATATGAAATGACCTATAGTGAGATAGAAGATTTTGTCCATATACACCCCTGCGCCCCCCCAAAATTTTTCATCACCAGCCACCACTGCAGTCCATTGTCCATTATTTGCCCTCTTCTCTACTGAAATTGTAATATTTAGAGAATATTGATGCTATTATTTTAACAAACAACTGAAAAAAGGAAAAGTAGTGCCTCAGAATGTGATTGAAAACTGGAACAAAATTACAGTGACAGAGTAAGGCAATATGATAAACTAGATTTGCATTTTCTGAAGAAAATGTGTGTGATTGTAGTGCTGAGCAGCATGATTGTACTGCAGATTTTTAAGCATTTGTTATTATGATCTACTTTATGATCTTGCCACAATAGAAACTATAATAAAATGTATAGGTCAACATAGTAAAGTTATGTGTAGTTCATTAATATGCACTATAGAGCATGTTTAGTCAAGTTAGTCAAGTTTAATTGACTGGGAATTACAGTTATTTTAACATATAATTTATAATAACTCATAAATGATACTTTATAATAATGAGTTCTAGCATAAAGAATCATCATCATCTTATACACACTTGACTGATGTTCATTTATTGAGCATTTAGTGTTTTTAATGGGGTTTCTGCTGTAAAAAGCACCTATAAGATACATTACAGTTAATTGGATCATTACAAAATATTGCAAAATATAATTCATAAGTCATAAACTGTACGTCTTCTTTTCTTAGTAGTGGATGAGATGATAAACGTGTCTGTGAAAGTTTGGCTGCTGTATGTTGAATGGTTTCTCAGATTCTTAGAACAAAATGTCCGCTGATTTTAGCCAATATTTAAAATGGTGGAAATGGGCATGGCCTGTACTTATGGATGCGTGTAGACCCAAGAAATCCAGGGAAAAAAGAACAGTTGGACCCGTAACAGAGTGTATCTGTTACGGGTCCAAAGTTATAGGCCAAAATGTATAATAGCGCCACCATCAGGCCGACTGGTGTAATTTTTGTTTTCTTAGTAGTGGATGAGATGATGAACATGTTTGCTAAGTTTGACTGCTGTATGTTGTATTTAACAGTTTTAATGGAGTTTCTACTGTACACAGCATGTAAGGTATAAAATNTGTATGTTGTATTTAACAGTTTTAATGGAGTTTCTACTGTACACAGCATGTAAGGTATAAAATACAGTAAGTACTCATCATAAAATGATGTAATATATAATTTATATAATTTATAGTAATTCATAAATGGTAAATTTCATCATAATGAGATTTTACACAGTCTATTAGAGTGTAATAATGAGCACATAGCAATTAAAATGGAGTTTCAGCTGTACACAGTATCTCAGCTATAAAATACATTAGTGTCAATTAGACGCAATACACAATCATTACTATTTGTGACTCATAAAATTTCGTAAACTCTAAACTTTTTCAACATGAACCAATTTGTACATTTAATCAGTGACCACTATGACACATTTTAGAAGTTGAATGAAATTTGTAACTTTTGTAGTTTTTGAGATATAAACACAATGGNTGACACATTTTAGAAGTTGAATGAAATTTGTAACTTTTGTAGTTTTTGAGATATAAACACAATGGTGGTCTATGGTATTTAAAAATAATATTAATAATTCATAAAGTATTGCAGATATCAATAACAAGGGATAGCACACTTCTACAAAGAATTCTTCATGTATTGACTATATGACTTGTCTTGGCACGTTAAAGTATGTAGGAGGAGATACAGGACAAATGTCATTTTTAAAAATCAATTGTTTTGGAATAGCCCTTTAAGTATGTAAAGGGCTATTCCCTTTACATACTTAAAATGTAAAGGGAATAGCAATAGTAAAGGGAATAGAAAAACTGCAGTATGCTTTTTAATAATATTTGCATATGCAAATATTATGAAAAAGCACACTGCAGCATAAAATTAGCACACATTGATGTATGAACAGTATGTGTAGCATGAACGGTATTTGCAGTGTGGATGAGCAAAAAAACAGTCAGAATAATAATAATAATAATAATAATAATAATAACTAGAATTGCAAGCAATTATACCGGGGTCCAAGCATAATAATGCAATTCAGACCCTACGCAAGTCGGAACCCAAGGCCCATGACTGTAGCAAGTTCTAAAGAAAAACACATTTGACTTTAACACCATTTGCTTGTTTCAATGTAAAAAATCCAGAGAGTATTTCGCAAATGTAGGTTTAGCATTATTCGCGAAAATGCAAAAAACCTATCCAGATGGAAATGGCGTGGCTTATGTCATTGGATGCAGCTCAATTCACCGAACGCGTCGGTATAAAGCATTTGAATGTGCGACTCACGGTTTACAAGTTATTAGACAAAATGTGTTGTGTTATATTATGACCTTTATCTTTATTGTAGCGCCCCCTTATGTTTGGTATGCACAGTTTTTGGTGGTTCAATATAGGGTCATTTCCCCAATCTACCCTGTAAATTTCAGCTTTCCATCTCGAATGGTTTAGACTGTAGAGCCAATTTTTTGTTATAGCGCCCCCTATGGGTGGATTTACATCAAAATTGGTATAGTTATTCTGGGATAACTTGTAAATGAGATTCTGCAGTTTGGTGTCATTTGAAGTATGTATCGGGAAGATTTAGCAGTTTTCGTAAAATGACAGTGAACAACAAAAATGCAAATCCATATTGCGAACATACAAAGTCAAAATTCAAAAATGTTTTTGATNCAACAAAAATGCAAATCCATATTGCGAACATACAAAGTCAAAATTCAAAAATGTTTTTGATAATTATTGAAGTATTCAGTCCAACAATTGTTCTGACACCAATTACTTGTTTGTACATAAAAAATCCAGAGAATAGTTCGCAAAAGTAGGTTTAGCATTTTTCGCAAAATTGCGAAAAATCTATCTTGGCGCAGATGGGCGTGGCTTATGGCGTCGGATGCAGCTCAATTCACCGAACACGTTGATATAAAGCACTTGAATGTGCGCCTCACGGTTCAAAAGTTATTAGACAAAATGCGTTGGACTTTATTATAGCGCCCCCTAGTGGTTTACCCCTATGAATTTTTGCATATGAATAGATCTCCTCCTTATGTACCTACCTTGCAAATTTCACTTCTGCACGTTGCACCGTTTGACCTGTGCAACCACTTTTAGGGGTATTTTCGGCAGAATAAAAATATAAATAATAATAATAATAATAATAATAATAATAAGAAGAAGAAGAAGAAGAAGAAGAAGAAGAAGAAGAAGAAGAAGAAGAAGAAGTAGAAGTATGCCAGACAACATGAGTGCGATTGCATCACTGCAATCACACTAATGAGCAAAAACTCACAAAATGCATAAATGCATTGTAACTGCACTATGGATGTGGTCCTGATCACATAAAGTATAATCAGACTTCAGCGCCGTGGTGATGTGTAGATCCAACAGAAAAAGGCTGAGCTTTGTAAAACTGTTATGCTGCCAGATGCTCAGCTGATTAGTCCTAAAGCATATAAATCCTGCAACATCCTGTTTGTCTGGATGCTTAGAGAGACACATAGCCTTGATCCCTACTTAGTGTCCCAGTTCATCGAAAATGTAGAAAATGGCCGATGAAGATTGTGTTATTTGGAGGACCTGAAGGTTCTAATTTGGTTTAGTTCTGTTTTGTCCAACATTCATTCTCCTTTTACTTCTGGTTTCTGAAGAAATAAGTTTCTTAATTCTTCTTTTAGCTATGTTTAAGTCTCCACTGAGCAATAAGAAAAACACTTCTTATCATGGTAGAGGCTCAGCTTTCTTGCCCGGCTTCATCTCTCCGTCATTTGAACAGATAGCATACAGTTGCTGTATCTGAAGCTTCTTTTCTAGGTTGAGAAAAGCTCCATAGAGCTGTAGAGTTGGGAGATGGTTCTTAGTGGGATTCTTCCTATGAGCAACTCTTTTACATGACACAGTATAATTTGATTCAGTGTTAATATTAAAAGTAAAGCAGGTTTAAAAATCTAGGCATTCAGAAGTTTGTGGCTTTGAGGTTCTGAATGTTAAAATTTTTTTTAAAATCTTCACATCATATCAGTCCAGTCTTTTAAGGATGAAAAACCTAAATGTATTTTGAATAATACATATTATATCCAGTTGCCCATGGCATTTTTGAAGATACAACACATTACTAACTGAACAGATTGCCTGCCATTTTTAATATTAATTTTTTTTTCAATAATTTTACAAATTTCATCAATAAATTGTGGCACATAAATCACAAATCCTTGTGGGCATAGTCTGACAAAAACCGGCGTAACACTAAAACATGCAGCATGTTTTGACACATGCACATACAATTGCAATAAAAACTGAATGAAATATTTGTAATTATTTGCATTAATTATCCCACCTAGGAGATTATGTTTTCACTTGTGTCCATATACTCAAAGGACTACTCAAAAAGTTTGGAACCACTTTTGACAACTTTGTGGAAGGGTGGGACATGTTCCAGGGAGGAACCCATTAAATTTTGGTGCGGCTCCAGGAATATTTAAATAACTCCTTCACTTCATTTTGTCAGTTTCTTCAAAAGTGAAGCACCAGTCTCAGTGAAAAAAAAGTCAGGCATATTTATCCCATGATAGACTGTCAACAGAAGCAAACGTATCCAGGTGAATAAAAAACAAACAAACTACAGTTTAAATAAATCAAATAAGTCCTGTTAGTATTGTTAAAGTGTCTTTTTTCCTTTGCCTCTTTAGACCTTGGTGGAACAGCAGTTTGCACTGTTTTCTCCCAGCAAAAAGGTTGCATGTCCGAAGCCCTGTGCCTCACTGGATCAGTCTCTGTAAAGGACAAATTTCACTGCTGAAATATGTGGTCAAAGAAAACATCTTTATAAGAACCAAACAAGTTTTGTGTAGGTTCTTTTAGCTTGTTATTAAATGTGGTCTGATCTTCATTCAGTTGTAATAATTATCAAATAAAAAATGTTTTACTTTTCATATTTTATTAAATGTAGTTTTTTAATTCATAGTTGAGGTTAATTGCATTTAATAACTAAAATTTAAATAGGAAATAAAATTTAAAAAGGAAATAAAATTTTCTTTACCAACAATAACCTCCATCAAATGTTCCCTGTAGTCACAAAATCTGTTGCATAACAGTGAAAAAAATAGATTAGTTTTATTTACAGAAATTTGGCAAAGATAACTCTCATTTGAGCATATGAATAAAAAGCACTAAAATTGAATTTGAACTGATAATCTATTCTGTCACAGTTGTGTAGCCTGTATCACTTCTCAACACAAAGCAGTGACAGGCATGCATGCAAGGGGATATTAAACACAATAAATACTGTATATAAAAATACATTTTATTTATACAGCACTTTTCTAAATACTCAGACACTTTACAAAAACAAACAAGATGAAAAGACAATAAGAGAACAACATAGCATAGTCAAACAAAGAAGGTCAAATATTAAAAGCAATTTTAAAAAGATAATAATAATAATAATNATAGCATAGTCAAACAAAGAAGGTCAAATATTAAAAGCAATTTTAAAAAGATAATAATAATAATAATCTTTATTTATATAGCACCTTTAAAAACAGAGTTTACAATACAAAGTGCTTTGACAACTAATAAAACAATCAGCAAGACAGACAGAACAACATAGGATAAAATAAGGCATTTAAAACAATATAGAAAACACACAAAATAAATAACATCACATAAAAGCAAGCCTATAAAAATGGGTCTTAAGCTGCGATTTAAAAGCAGACACTGACTTGGCAAGCCTCAGATCCTCGGGCAGATCATTCCAGAGCTTTGGGGCTCTAAGCGCAAAGGCCCGGTCACTTTTGGTTTTAGAATTGGCAATAGTAAGGAGGTTAGAGCCTGAGGATCTGAGGCTGCATGCTGGCTCATAAAAAATTAACATGTCACAAGTATAACTTGGAGCCAGACCTAAACGAGATTTAAAAATAATAAGAAAAATTTTAAAATCAATTCTTAAATGAACAGGGAGCCAATAAAGGGATGCCCAGACAGGGTTGCTGTCTATTGGAACCAGTAAGAAGCCGAGCTGCTGCATTCTTGGAGGCGTGAGATTAATTTTTGGTTAATTCCAGAAAGAAAAGAGTTACAATAGTCCAGTCTGGAGAAAATAAGGCTGTGAATGACCTTTTTCAAGATTGTTGTAAGAGAGCATTGGTTTAATTTTAGCAATGGATCTGAGCTGGAAAAACCAGGGCTGGACCAATTTTTTTAACATATGGTTCAAAAGTCAAATCACAATCTAAGATTACACCTAAGTTTCAGATGGTTTACATTAATAGATAAAGGGCCAAGACCATTGCTGATAAAATCAGAGGAGCTGGGAGAACCAAAAATAATTATTTCAGACTTTGAACTATTAAGCTGAAGGAAGTTCTGAGCCATCCAACAGTTGATGTCTTTAAGACAGTCTAAAATGTGAACTAGACTGTTAAAATCACCAGGTCTCAGGGGGAGGTATATTTGTGTGTCATCTGCATAAAAATGAAAGGATATGTTATGCCTCTGGATAATCTGACCAAGCGGCAGCATATAAATGGAAANGCATAAAAATGAAAGGATATGTTATGCCTCTGGATAATCTGACCAAGCGGCAGCATATAAATGGAAAATAGAAGTGGGCCTAAAATTGAACCTTGGGGTACACTGTAATTAAAATGGGCTGAAGAGTATGAATGATTGCCTATATTGACTGAAAAAGTTTGATCCAAGAGATAAGAATGAAACCAGTTAAGTGGAATCTTTCTGATGCCAACCCAGGAATTTAAACGTTCTATTAAAATGGTATGATCAACTGTGTCAAAGGCAGCGCTAAGGTCTAAAAGAATTAAAACTGCACATTCACCTCTGTTGACTGCTAAAAGAAGGTCATTTGTTACTTTAATAAGAGCTGTCTCTGTACTGTGCATTGCTCTAAAACCAGATTGAAACATTTCAAACACATTGTTATGCTTCATAAAGACCAAAAGCTGGTTTGACACAACCTTCTCTAAGACTTTGGATAAAAATGGGAGTTTAGAAATGGGTCTAAAATTATTAAAAACAGAGGGATCCAGATTAGGTTTCTTTAAGAGAGGTTGGACCACAGCATGTTTAAAACCAGAGGGGAAGGTGCCATGATGGAGGGAGGAGTTAATAATTGATAAAATACTGGGTCCAACTGTCTCTAGCACCTCTTTTAAAAATTTGGTGGGGATAAAATCAAGGATGCAGTTAGTTGAGTTCATGCATGAGATACAGTCCAGTAAATCCATCAGTGTGACCATTTCAAACCTATCCATGAAATTGATGATTGTAGGTGGATGGGTTTCAATAATGTGGTCATGGGGGATGATCTGCTGCTGAATCTGTTCAACTTTACTGCTAAAAAAATGTTAAAAACTCCTCACGTTTCAACTGAAGCCTTGCTAAAAACAGAGGTAGAGGGAGAAAGCTCACCAGCGGCTCTATTTCCTGAGAAGACTGAGGAAGTTTGGCATGAACACCAGCATCCTNTAATTAATTCTTGCCTCCTTAACAGCAGTCTGATAGGTCAGCATGGCATCTTTCCAATGCAGATAAAAAAACATTTAAATTGGACTTTTTTCCACTTCCTTTCAGCTCTCCTGCAGTCTCTCTTCAGTAAGCTTGTGGATTCATTTAACCAGGGTTCCTTGTTACGAGATGAGTTACTGTATTTATAAAGGGCAACCTGGTCCAACACAGATTGACATTGGAGGTTAAAAAGAGAGACTAGCTACTCTGTATTAAAATCATTAACAAGGGAGTTTACAGGAGGAACAGAGAGAAAGAACAGCTCAGAAAAGTTGCACATGGACTTAGCGCAAAAAACACGGCGACAAACAGGTGCACTATTAGTTGAGGGGGGCTGAGATAAAACTGTGTTAAAAAGTACTGCTTTATGGTCAGACACACTTATCCTTAATCACAATGTTTTCTGGGTTGAGGCCATGGTGCAATATTAAATCCAATGTCTGACCTTTCCCGTGTGTCGGACTATGGATTGCTTGACTGAGGTTAAAAGATTCAAAGGCATTAATAAAATCAGCAACCATTATATGACCAGGACAACAGACATGGATATTAAAATCACCTAAAATAAAAATCCTGTCAAACTTGGGTATAAAATCAGACAACAGCTCAGTGAACTGAATGAAAACAGCACTTTGCTTAGGTGGTCTGTATATTATAAAACAGATTACAGGGTCTTTTAAATTGATTTTCAAAGCTAAACACTCAAATGAGGTAAAATCATTGGTTAAAACTGGAGTGCACTTGAAGGTGAATAACTGTGAATAACCGCGACCCCCCACCCCCACCCCTCTCTGATGTCCTGGGCTGATGGAGGTGTGTAAAATCAGGAGGAGTAGCTTCAATGAATGGGCCACAGATTGCCTGAGACAGCCATGTCTCTGTAACAACAAAAAAGCCCAAATTATTAAGAATTATAAAATTGCGACATAAAAATGATTTGTTAGTGAGAGGCATTTAAAAGCCCAAAATTAACAGTGGTAATTTTGGTGGTGGGCTGCTGAGTAATTTTTAGTGGACACAAAGTTTTAGTGGACACAAATTTTTAGTGTTAATGCCACCACGATGAACCCACGGTCTTCTGCTGAGGATGACAGGAATGTGATGTATTGAAATGCTGGAATCAGAGGAGTAAGAGAACAGAGTTCATCAGGAACCACAGTTGGCCAGCAGGGAGCTGGAGCAGAGGGTGAGGTGACTGGGGCAAAGGTGGAATACGTGGGTGCTGTATCCAGTCAGGTCCAAGGAGCTGTCAACACAGCATGTGACAGATTAGCTGCAAGTACACTGCTGCCCAGCCTGTTTGCAAGCCATCTTTTAAAAACAAGGCAGGACGATTCCAGAATCAATTAAAATTGTCAATAAAACCAACATTGTGCACAGCACATGTTGACTGGAGCCAGGTATGAAGACTGAGGATTCTGCTAAAACAGCCAACACCGCGCCCACCGCTTCTGACAGCTGTTGAGGAGGTTAAAAAGGCAGATAAAATCCATTTTGGTCAACTCAGATTGTTAGCGAGAAGTGTCATTCTTACCAACGTGAACTACAGTCTTCTTAACGGATGAGGGAACACTATCCAGCAGATTTGAAAGTTGATCCACGATATCAGCAGCGGTGGCTCTGGGGAAACAGTGAGTGATGGCATTTGCAGATCTAATGTTTTGAATTATGGAGTCCACGACCAAGGTAGTGGGAGTGATGAGCAGAGGAAGAGATGTCAGTCTCTTTGGAACAGTGGCTCCCTGGGAGAGCCGAACAGCTGGGCGAGTGGATGGAGACTGAATAGCGCGGCTTTGGTCAGCCTGAGGAGGTGGATGGTTCCTTAGTTCAGGTGATTGGACCGGGGCAGTCGAGGTTGAAGCAGGTGAAGACGGAGGACAAGGAGTGGTCAGTGGTGGAAATTCCTGATCATACAGGACGCTGAATTGGTTTTCCAGCTGGATCGCAGGAGGGACAGACGTTTGGATCGGAGGCGATGAAGACCAGATGGGCCCATTTGTCAGCACAGAGGATTCGGAAGAGCAAATAAGTCTCTTATGATGGCCTACAGTAATCCAGGGCTCCAAATGTTGAACAGGAGTGGAGCTGATTGGAGCTTTAGGTTTAGCCCCTAACTGGATCCAGGGATCCTTCAGAGCGGAGGCGGCCGCCAATGAGGAGTTGGCGGGGTGGTAGGGTACGGTGGCGTCCATCTCCTTCGTGGTGGAGGTAATTGCCTGTCCGTTGGAGAAGACTATGGTGCCGGAAAGTTTCTCAGCTTCCTGGATCTGGTACAGCATGGAAATCCTTCGCTCCAATTCCGAGATCCTCTGGCCAAGATAGATACAGCTCTGACAGTCAGATGGTAAGTTGAGAGCCATATCCTCAGTTGTTTGCTCAAAATGGGGGAGGTGCCAGTCTGTAGTAGCTTGATTACACTTTAAATTTGTTATTTTGCTAAACTAAATGAGTGAAAAATGCGTGAAAAGATCTCCAAAATAACATGCTGATTGACTCCCCAGCCACAAGCGAAACCAGCGTTCTTGCCAAGCGAAACAGGAAATGGCTCTGCTTTGTCATTAATGGCTTCATTTAAATGCAGACACAGGTGCAGGAATGGGTTTAGAGCTCTCTCAGGTACTAAATGTTGGTGCTTTACCCCCATGGAGACAAAACGTTCCTCGCCACACCCACACCTCTGTGTAATCTGGGTCTGCCAGCAAGGAGCTTCACCGGGTCATAAGGCCTGCATACTTCTCATGCTGTCATGATGACTGTGCATGACAAAAAAGATGAATTTTAAGAGGGTTTTTAAAAATGGACAGAGAGGGAGACTCATGGATGTGTTTGGTAGAGAGTTCCAAAGGAAGGGTGCAGCAGCAAAGAAAGCCTTGTCACCCCAGGTCAGATGCCTGGTCCGGGAGTGTGTGTGTGTGTGTGTGTGTGTGTGTGTGTGTGTGTGTGTCAGAGGTTTGATCCAGCAGAACAGCAGCGTGATGGAGTATGGAGGTGAAGGAGGGAGGGCGGGGCCTGGTTATGAGAGCTGATGTGTGATGATGAGGAGGAAATTGTGCTGAAACAACTGAATCATGGTGAGTTTCCCCACTAGTAGTAGAGAAAAACTCTCTCTCTTGGGTTTATCATCATCCCACACACATCTGTTCATTCATTCAATCATTCATTCATTGCTTGCTTGAATCAACCCAAGCAGTTGCTATGAAGCAGATGACAAGTCAGCCATTGGTTTCACAATATCAGTTGGTCTGCATGGAGGCACTTTGCTTGAAAATATGCCAAATTCAGCTTGGCATGCTTATGACAATTATCAAATTCAATTTATTTACAGATGAGAAATAGAATAATTTACAAATGATGTAGATATTACGTGAGATATGAAAACCAGGCTTGACAACGGAAAACTGGTGGATTTTCAAAATAAAATCCTAACCTAACGTTAACTGAGTCTAGCTTTACTTTACGGAAAAGTTAGTAAGAAAGAGATGGAAAGGGAAAAACAAAATAGTTAGCCTGCATCACTTTAACATCAGCAAAACCAAGATCTTATGTTGGATGTAATCAACTCCAAGAATGTTGGAAAGTTCGGTCGCCCAGACTCAGCTCAGACGTATCCACAGCATGGGTCTGTCTGGTGAAATCACCGCAGGCACTGTCTCAGATTGTCCCTCAGGGTTGGTAGGGATGTTTGGACTCGCAACTGTCATCATGGATCCGAACAAAAGAGTCATTCTTTGGAACCAGATCAGCGCACCTATCGACCAACAGCTGGAGCTGGGAGCTGGACTTGAGGATTGAACCGAGTTGCAGGACAGGAGTTTAATCCCAACTAGTGTTGGTGGAGCCGATGACACGTGGCAGAGCAGCACTAACTTGAAGAACTATAAAACTGAATAGCTTGGATGAAATCACGTGGAGGTCGTGATAACATCTGTTGCTGATTCAGGCAAAACTTCTTAGAGCAGCTAATAAATGCTTCAGATTACTTTAAAATAAAGAACAGCTAGCTGGAGTTTTAGCAGCACGGTGAAGAAAGGAGAAGAGAAGAGAAGAGAAGCTGCCACACGGCGTAGAGACGGACAAGAGCGAAGTCCCAGAGCGGAGAAGACAAAGAGAGGAAGAAGCAAACAAGAGCCTAAGAGCGGAAAGAGTCCTGGAAAAAAAGAGTGAGCAATGGCGGAGTGGCCTTTTAACAGGAGAGCCCTTCGCGCATGGTGAAGAACACGTCCAGATTCTTTGTTCTATAGGGCTTGCTGATGATGATGTCACGAAGGCAAACAGCAGCTCGGAGCAGCTTAATCTCTGTGATATCAAAGAAACATAACTAATACTAATTCCACTCATTTTCCATTGTCAAAGCATGATACATAGAATTTTCACATAGTAAACTCACAGGATGACATGCTGGCACAAGCAAAACCATGTTACACAAATAAATCTCTTTTGTTGTCTAATAGGAATTTATCCTAAAATCTAAACATCTAAAGCACTCTATTATGAAATCTGATGATCTTTACTCAACTAAATCTGTTTCTACATCAATGCAAGTATTCTAAACATTACAAAGATAAAACAAAAGCTTAGACTGTTGTAGATTGCTAAAACAGATTTTGTGGGAACTTAAAGGACCATAAAAATGGCAGTGTGATGTTATGTGATTTAAGAAGTATGTTGGAGAAATGTAACATATAAAACTAAATCCCTCAACTAAATAAACACAAATACAAATACAACAAAAGCATGTAGTAAATGGAAATGAATTTCAATGCACTCGAGAGAGAGAGAGAGAGAGAGAGAGAGAGAGAGAGAGAGAGAGACAGAGAGAGAGAGAGAGAGATGGCAACTCATTTAATGACTCTAAACATTATTGTAACTTAAGATATCTTGTTTCCTAAATAGATTCTGATTAAGAGTCTTATTTGGTGTTGCAGTGAAATGTCCGTAATTCTGTGAGGACCTTTGCTCAGGAGCCGTTGAAGTGACCATTTGGAGGAGGGAGCTTGTGAGATACTCAAATGCAGATAAGAGTGGCTGTATGTTCTTTTCTTTTATTGCAGAGGAGCTTTAAAGATCTAAGTGTTACCAAGTCCCTCTAAGGTGATAACTTTCGTTATCGTGGCGTCCAGGAAGTTAGAGGAATTTAAAGTTTCGTTCACTGTCTTACAGTATCTGTTATGCAGGCTTTACAATTACAGGAGACAAGATCACGGCAGGGGATCTTGAGGAGTTTCTGGGTTGAGACGCAGAAAGAGTGGGGGTTGGAATGTGTATTGTCTGTGAAGTGTGAAAGATGATGTCTGCGTGGCTTCAGCAGGCCTCCACACAGATGTCTGTCTGTAAAAACTGATTATTTCATCCCAGAAAAACATAATCATAGATTTATCAAACTACAGTTGTTCCAGTAATNTTTTTTTTTTTTTTTTTTTTTTTTGACGTACTTGTTTTACATGAATCTGTAAAATGCTCCCTGATAATGTTTTCAGTTTTGGTTTCCTACAATTCTGCTCACAGAACTAAAACATGATCAAGGTAAGTTGTTATTGTTATGCCAACTAAAACCATGTGGGTAAAGTTGTGAAACATAGATCAATGAAAAATGGACGCTTACTTAATTGGGACCATGGAACATGAACACCGTTTTCGGTGGTCAAAATTGTGCTTTGTATGCCTAACTATCCATCCTTCAGTTTTAAAAGAACATCACTGCTTCCTGCTTTAAAAACAGCATTTCCAATGAACATAATCAAGAAACGATTTCCTTTTTGCTGATAATGTAACTGGAAATGCATTTTGTTGTATCTGAACATAATTTGTAGTAGACAGGTCTCAAGACAGAACAATGACAGTTATCACATGAAGATGGAACATTCATTAACCCTGTGCTGTCATTCAGAAACACATTCATTCAGGACAGTCTGTCAGAAAGCTAATTACTGTTTTACGTGCCAGAAGCTACATCCTAAATAAATGTCACGATGACAGCTGTAATGTAACTGACTTCAGCCATCAATCAGCATTAACTGCAACATCTACCTACATCTACATGTTTATCCTGCAGCCTGAAACATACCGATCCAGAAACTGCATACTCTGTGTGCTGACATCATGAAATAATAAACGCTTTGAGAAGAAAGCTAAGAGCAGCTTTCTTCTCAACTCATTTATTACTATTAGAGGTCCAAGCACGAAATGCTTGGAACCCTCTTAAATTGCTTGGATTATTAGGGGTCCAAGCACAAATTGCTGGGAACCCCTCTTGAAATTGCTCGGATTACTAGGGGTCCAAGCACAAAATGTGTGGAACCCTCTTAAATTGCTTGGATTATTAGGGGTCCAAGCATGAAGTGTGTGGAACCCTCTTGAAATTGCTCGTATTATTATTATTGGGGTCCAAGCACGAAGTGCGTGGAACCCTCTTGAAATTGCTTGGATTATTATTATTGGGGTCCAAGCACGAAGTATGTGGAACCCTCTTGAAATTCCTTGGATTATTACTAGGAGTCCAAGCACGAAGTGCATGGAAGCCTCTTGAAATTGCTCAGATTATTAGGGGTCCAACCCTGGCACAATTAGAATAGGTGCCAGGGCACCTATTCTAATTGTTTGGATTATTAGAGGTCCAAGCACGAAGTGTGTGGAACCCTCTTGAAATTGCTCAAATTATTATTATTATTATGAGGGGTAATAATAATAATAATAATAATAATACAAATAGCCCAACCCATTCCCACCTCACTAAATTTTCCACCATTTTGAATTTTATCCAAAACCATTTTTTTTTCGTATCTCTGCCTACAATTTTGACTCAATAATAATTGGAACCCTCTTGAAATTGCTCGGATTATTATTTTTATTATTATTAGGGGTCCAATCACAAAGTGCTGGGAACCCTATTGTTATTGCTCAGATCAAAACGAAGCAGACGCTAAAAGTATCTGGGCAGCACAAACCATAAAAGCTACAGCTATAAAACTTGGCATGTAGCTTCAAAAGCTTCACTGCTACTCAGTTGTCAAAACTCAAACCCATCGGCCTAAAGGTGGCACTATAATAACTTCAAAATTTTGATGTATGTTGGTCTATAACTTTTGAACCCTAAGCCCTAGAATCAAAATTCTTTTTTCTTTGGATTCCTTGGATGTATATGCATCTAACCACATAGGCCACTCCCATTTCCGCCTGCCTAGATTTTTTGCCATTTTGAAATGTTTGCAAAACAGTTTTTTCATATCTGTGTTACAGTTTTAGCTCAGTTGTCACCAAAATTTGCATGTGGCATCTCTGGACGAAGCCGGAAAAAGTTAGCACTTTGTTTTTTGATATATTTTTTTTATTGATTTTCTGTAATTGGCTTCCAAAGTTGAGGGGGCATGACTCATTTTACAAAATGTGCTATATCTCCACAATGAATTAATTTATTGGAATCATATTTGGTACACATATGCAGTAATGTCTCCTGCAACAAATGAATCATCAGTCGACCTGATGAGTATGCTATAACAACCACAATAGGCCACAGTACATTTTCATCAATAACTTCTGAACTGTAAATTGTAGAATCAAAATTTTTGTCTTGCTGTACTCCTTGGGTGATGCTGCATCTACCCATATAGGCCACACCCATTTTCAATTGCCAGCTTTTCTGCCATTTTGATTTAAAAAAAAATTTGACGTATTATTTTTTCATCTCAAAAACTATAAAAGTTATGGCAACCAAACTTCATAGATAAGTTAAGAATCTCACCAACAACCGAGCAAAATAAATTTACACCAATTAGCCTGAAGATGGCACTGTTATAAGCATGTTTATATAATATAACTTTTGAACCATAAGTCATTTGGTCAAAATTATTTTTTTCCTGAATTCTTTGGATGTAGATGCATCTATCCGTGTAGCCCAACCCATTTCCACCTCACTACATTTTCCACCATTTTGAATTTTATCCAAAGCCATTTTTTCGTATCTCTGCCTACAATTTTGACTCAATTGACATGAAACTTTGCATATACATTGTCTGAACCAAGCTGAAAAAAAGTACTATTTTGGTTTTTCTGATATTGTTTACCGTTTTGCCACAATTGGCTGCCAAAGTTGAGTGGATGTGTTTTCCCTTATCTTACAGTCTTTGGTATGTAACTACACCTACACATTTAGAGCTACATACACCACTGAAACATTAATCTGTTGAGCCAATGTTTTCTCACATGTGCTATGCTATGGCTTTTGGTATAAATCTACTTTAAAGTTTTAATGTTATAAATTTTCAAAGTATTATGTTTTCACTCAATCAGATAATTGGATCAAATCCTAAACTGTAGACACAAACACACTCACATCTTTCTGTCTTCTTCATGGTGTAGTGATTATGCTGTTTGCCTGGTGACCAGTACATCGCGGGTTCAATTCCAGCCTGATATGTGTTGCAGTGTTAGAATTTCTGTTGTGCAGCCATGCATGTCATGGCCCCCTCGCCCACTGGAATAAAGTTACTGGTTCATTTTTTGATATTCT
Source organism: Lucifuga dentata (assembly GCA_014773175.1). Lineage (NCBI taxonomy): Eukaryota > Metazoa > Chordata > Actinopteri > Ophidiiformes > Bythitidae > Lucifuga > Lucifuga dentata. The sequence continues at coordinate 34,309 of VXCM01006121.1, forward strand.
TTATCATTTTGCTACAATTGTCTGCCAAAGTTCAGTGGGCGTGGCTTATTTGACAAAAACTGTGATCTCTCATGAATGATTGGGTCTATTGTCACCAAACTTGGTGAATATCTGCCCACACGACTTCCGCAAGAGCTGAATCATTCATCGAGTCTTCGCACATGCTTGGATGCGGGTTATTGCCGCTTGTGGCTATATTTGGTTTTGAAATTTTAAAATAAGAACCAAGCCACTAACTAACATTCTGTAACATTACTATCCAATCAGAAGCTGCCCATTATAGTCACCACATGTGGATGGCATTAACCCCATTAAAACATGGGCACTTACCAACAAGTTATATAATCAAATTAAAAGATGAGTTTATTCAAGATTTAGAATATTGATCATGATTTTACTCTGAAGGTCACTATGTATGTGGATTATCCAGAGTAATAATGCAAAGTAAATATAGAAGAAACAAATGTGCTATGTCCAAAAAAAGTAACGTAAGATTAAAAAAAAAAAAAAAANTAAAAAAAAAAAAAAAAGGATTGGATGTGATACATATGGATGACTGTTAATTGTGCGATTGACGTTGTTGTGCGTTTTATGCAGAGTATTTCTGTATTGTCGACTCTAGTAGCCTAGACTAAGCCCTTTTGATGCACCGTTGTGCCTTTTTTTGCCGCCATACTTATCTACTCTGACCTCATACCAATCCCATTATGTTGCCTAAAATCACATATGTTGAAGACCGTTTAAAAAATGTTGTTTTTTTTTTTTTCTTAAATCTGAGCCCTTATATCCCCACGACTTTTCAACACAAAGTCTATGGAACATATTTTGTGCCACATTCAAGCAATGAATTATACCTACTTCAAATAACAAATACTCAGGTTGAATAATAAGAGGACAAATGTCAAACAATGAATACTCACAATAAATAATGAAAAGCTTAATAAGAAATAATGAATACTGAGCTCAAATAATGAAAGGCCAACCACTAACTAACAAATGCACAGGTCAAAAATGAAAAGCCAACCATCAAACAATGAATCAGAGATCGAATAATAAAAAGCCAATCACCAAATANAAAAATGAAAAGCCAACCATCAAACAATGAATCAGAGATCGAATAATAAAAAGCCAATCACCAAATAACAAAAGAGCAGGTCAAACAACAAGCCTCCACACAAATTAAACAAAGTTTGGTTTGTTTTAAGATGTAAGTCTTCTTTTTGCCACTAGTGTTGTGATTTCATTACTTGACCTGTGCTTTCATCATTCAATGCCTGCCAGCATTTGTTATTTGATGCCTGCCAATTTGTTATTCGATGCCTGTCAATTCATTATTCGATGTGTGCTGTGCACCTGTCAATCAAACATGCCAACTGAAGACTCCACCCCCAATGACATCCATCCCATCCATCCCCGCTCCACGGAGGCAAGGCAGAAAAGTTAAGTCTGCCGATGTTTGGTAAGTTAGCTAGTTTCACTTGTGTCAAGCATGACTTAATTATCATGATGTGATTCAAAATGAATTGGTGAATTTATTAAACCAAGTGCAGCAGGAACAGCAGTGATGACTTTATCTTATTTCTTGTGGATTGGATTAAGGTCTGGATTGGAGAGTTCATGTCTCTTAATTTTACAGTTAGCCTAAATCTTCTGCATTTATGTGACTGTAAGTACACCATTAAAATTCCCAGCTGGAAACCAGTGGCTTTACTCCGGTGTTGTGCCCATACCTGCCCTTCCAAGAACTGTAAACCCATTCATGGAGAATTGATCATAGCCTATATTTATTCCTCTGAATAACTTTTATCAAAGATATTTAGGGCGCTTATGTTTATATTATCTACTNCTATATTTATTCCTCTGAATAACTTTTATCAAAGATATTTAGGGCGCTTATGTTTATATTATCTACTAGACAGCGGTGATTCAATACTTGTAAATATTCTATACAATCCTAATTAGCTAATGCTGGATTCACAAGTTGACGATAGAAAAACAGCCTATTGGTTGTTATAGCAGAATCACTTGCTAACCGCAACGCCAGATTGCACACAACAGTAGACGCGGAACCATTGCCATGGTAACTGCTGTGATATAAAGTCAGTATTGGAGGATGTAATAGGATTTAAACATCTTGTATGTTGCATAAAACAGGAAAGCTCTGGCACTAGCTGTTTCATGTTGTCGTTTAAAGAACCGAGAGGAAAAAAAAAAACATTTTGCAGGAAGGCAAATTAATGAGAGAATTCTATTGGCTAGTAAGAACGGANAGAGGAAAAAAAAAAACATTTTGCTGGAAGGCAAATTAATGAGAGAATTCTATTGGCTAGTAAGAACGGAGGAGATTCGGGGAAATTTCAGACTTAGTTTAAAAGGGAGCTAGCTGGCAGTCAGCCTAATTTACAAATGTTTACAGGCAGCGCTCTGGAAGACACGATCGGAAGACATGGATAGCCTCAGACATGCTAATCACACCAGGTTCCAACACATCCTCACTAAATGACATGATCTCTCCAATCCGATCCATAATCCAATCCACAAGAAATAAGATAAAGTCATTGCTGCTGTTCCTGCTGCACTTGGTTTAATAAATTCACCAATTCATTTAGAATCATGTCATGATAAGTCATGCTTGACACAAGTGAAACTAGCTAACTTACTGAACATTGGCAAACTTAACTTTTCTGCCTTTGCCTCCGTGGGGGCGGGGATGGGTATAGTTGGGGGGTGGAGTCTTCAATTGGCATGTTTGATTGACAGGTGCACAGCACACATCGAATAACGAATTGGCAGGCATCGAATAATGAAAGCCCACCTCAAGTAATGAAATCACAACACATAATGGCAAAAAATAGATGTACATCTTAAAATAAAATAAACCAAGCTATGTTTAATTTGTGGGGAGGTTTTGTTGATTGACCTGCTCTTTTGTTATTTGGTGATTGGCTTTTTATTACTCGACCTCTGATTCATTGTTTGATGTGTGTATTTACAGTGGTTGGCTTTTCATTTTTGACCTGTACATTTGTTAGTTAGTAGTTGGCTTTTCATTATTTGAGCTTAGTATTCATTATTTCATTTTAAGCTTTTCATTATTTATTGTGAGTATTCATTGTTTGACATATGTCCTTTTATTATTGAACCTGAGTATTTGTTATTTGAAGTAGGTACATTTTAATCATTACATGTTATAATTCATTGTTTGAATAAAAAGTGATAAAAGTGATGCCCTTGAGTATCACAAACAAAATTCCATTCATCTGCATTGTATTGTGGTGGCATCAAACATTTTTGTGGTAGCTGTATCACAGCCAAAACATCTGCATAAAGTAAGGTTTTTTTTTTTTTTTTTTTTTTTTTTTGTAATTTAGATGTCAGTTACATTGATGTATGGGCAGAACTCTGGAGTACATAAGCTGTAAGACTCTACATCTATTTCCAATTTCCAATTAAACGACATGTAATATAAATTAAAAAGGAAAGGAAACAAAAGCCAAAACAGTCGCCTCAATTTCAGCATATGTGCAGAAAGCTGAAGGAAAAGAGGAAGGAGAAGACTGTGAGTATAAGTTAAGAGTTTTCAACAGAGAGGATGAAATAGTGGCGAAAGAGGATGAAGGGAAAAATAGAGCAAAGAATAAGTGATGGGACAATAAGAGAAGTGAAGCAGGGAGTAAACGAAGTCTGCAAAGCATGCTGGGGAGGAAGAGTAAAGATCCAGAGAGAACGGAGAGGGAGAGAGGTGGTAAAGGGAGGTAGAAAGTGAATTAAGCTCCATTTTATTCTGCCGCAGCCTACCAGGTGGCGTGCGCGCGCGCGCGTGTTTTTTATTTTTTTGGAGGAGGTGGGGGNCCCGAGGCTTGACGCGGGACGTTTCTGGTTTGGAGCAGCACGGATTTACTGCTGCCGACGCGACATTAATGAATATGGAATGATAACGACCATCAGCGCGGCGTGGACAGGCGCTGAGATCGGCTTTAACTTCCCCAGGCGGCGCAGCGTGGAAATGGTAGGACAAAATTTTCTCTGGCACAATAATACAGTAGTGTCCGTTGTTGTAGGTGTGGAGTTCCGTGTTTTCTAAAAAAAAAAAAAGACGCATTGCGAGGAGTACAAGATATATAAGATGTATAAGCTACGCAGCTGAAAGCGGTGGTGTTTGCATCATTTTCCCAAACTGTCAGGCAGCCTACCTCCTCTCTTTTCCCGTTTGTAGCTGCTTCCGAACACGACAGTCCGATGTCTGTTTTAGAATGGAAAGCGTGGGTTTCCAAATGTCATGCAAAAGTATGGAAAATAAAATACCCCCCTGCATATCGGTAAGTATACGCGCGGATAGAATGTGGTTTTTAGATCAGTTTTGAATCGTCACGATCCATCCTTCAATTCGGCATCCAAACAACATGCCAGGCATCGTATATTGTAATAAAATATCAACTTTTAATATTGGTTCTGCTATTCTTCCATAAGACTTCTTCCGCCAAAACATACCATACAGGGCGGAAGTAAGCAGTATAAGATCATTTTAAACCTTGACCTTTTTTGGACAAAAAAAAGCACAGGTTATGGGATTTATATATGCCGAATTTGCCAAAAGACAAGAAACAAGCAAAGGGTCTTACGTTATGTCTTATGCGCTGGGAATGTTTGAGAGTAAACAAGGCAACTTTAAACTGCTACATTTTTGCATGAAGTTTGGAGCAGTGCCGCTCCGTAAAGGAGAACAGGACGGCCGGCTCGTGTTAACTCCGCAGGCAGGCGCAGCTTCAGCCTCTGGCGGTGCAGGTCCTATCTGTCCGCTCTGCAGGGAAAGTTGAGCGGCTCTGGAAGCGCGGACAGCAGCAGGCCGGCCTGGCCACGATCTGCTCGTCACACGGGACGGCGGAAGGCCAAGCTGAAGTTCAGCTCAAGCCCTCCGCATCCTGATTTGTGTGCGTGTGTTAGTCAGCAGAAAATGGCCGCAGTTGGAGCAGCGGGCAGATAGAACGGCAGGCCGACAGAGGGCCTCCTGTCCCGGCACAGAGAGAGCTGGTTGAGGCAGTTTTCCTGTAACCTCAGAAAACGTTGAAACATTCACTAAAATTCGAGTTCAACTTAGAAACGAACCCATTTGACAACCATTCAGATGCCATAAGACAAAGTTAACTTTGTCAAATTTTGCTCCTCCACCACCATCAGATCATAGAATAAAAATAACAGATTATATTTGAGGACTAACTGTTTGGTTAATCACTGTGGTTAAGTTTACTTTGACACACAACTAGTTTTCTCAACAGCCTAAGTAAATAATACACTGATCTTAATATGATAAAATACACATTTTTTCAATTGTAATGAACGGTTTTATGGAAATACAGTTTTTCTGCTTTATTTATTTGCTTATTTTACTGCTCTAAATTTTTTGTTCCTGTTGTATTGTTAACAATTTGCAGTGTCTTGACAAGCAGCAGGTAGCCAATTCAAACAGTTAACTATTGCCTTAAAGGACCATACCACCCATTTTGCATGTTCAATTTTCATACGTTACATGACTGACAGTCATTTCCCAAAGGATAAAACCATATTTCAGCTTTCCTGATATTTTGCAAAATCTCTGAATCTTTCAAAATCAAATATTCAAGCAATACACCCACCTTAAAAATCCATGTTTCTCCTGCTAATAGTTATGTAGCCTTATGAAGTCACGGTCCTTTAAATTTTTCCATTAACAAAGCACATAAATACCAATAAAATCAGACATAAAACAGTGTCCTGACAGCAGCACAGACACAGGTGGACTCAGAGTGGATAAAGGTGCGTTTTAATGGCAGTTCAGAATCAGCAGCAGAGTCCAGCTGATGGATGTGGAGAGAGAGAGAGAGAGAGAGAGAGAGAGAGTTCAGAGTCTGGGAGCAGAGGGAGAAGGCTCCGGCACCCGGTGGTGAGATCCAAGTCCCAAACAGAGAGTAGACCAGCTGATGAGGACTGCAGGGAGCAAAAGATCCGTCTCCTGACCAGTGTTAATTTTGTCGACAAAAAAAGCGAAAAATGTTTGTTGATGACCATTTTCCCAGGACTGAAACGAGACAAAAACTATATAAAAATGAATCCTTGTAAACAAAAACTAAAACAAAATTTACCGCAATTTTTGTCATGAAATAAAAACTAAACGAAAGCAGGAATTATGAAGGAATGGACAAAGGATTTTTATCCATTCTGAGTGTATTAAGTTTTCATATTTCAGTATAAAACACTGTTTAGTTATGATTGGTGACAGAGTATCAGCCCCGCCCTGCCCAAACTACACTCACTGGCCTTAATGTGACAACATGTCTCTGCCTCTTGGAAGAAAAAAAATAACAGATGGAATCACTTTATCTATTTGCATACCAAAAACAAAACAGAGTGCAAACTATGCGACAAGAAAATAACTAGAAAAACACCACAAACCTAAAAAAGCACTTGAGGTTGAAGCTCTACCATGCTGAAACTTATAGGAAGATAAGCTAACGGGGTTAACTTTAGCTTACTTGTAATGTCAGATTAGCTGATTTGCTTGTCTTTTATGTTGACTTAACATTTAATGATTGTATTTCATACCTAATGGTAGTCACATTAAAATTGTATGTGTTTGCTTGCAAATTGACTTTGACGTTATCAGTGTTTCTGATGTTCTAACTATTCACCTCCGACTGAAGTCAGACTGAATGAAAAGCTGCTGCCTCTGATAGGAAACAATGACGTTAGCTTAGCGTGGAAACATTGATTTAACAGCTGAGCTGCAGGCGAGGATATATAATCTATAAAAAGAAAAATGCCATCTATATGAGCTTAACTTCAGACATGAGCTAACCACAGCATTAACTGTTAGCTGGAGAGATATGCTAAGAGGACAGCTATTAACAACAACTGAGCAAGAACAAACAAGTGACTGACTGCAGCCACTTTAATTTAGCCCAAGTTACACAAACATATATGAAAAAGAATGAGCTTTAAATTTTGCTGCAGAATGACAAACTTTTTCAGAGAAGGTAAGCTCATATACAGAGATGGCATTTTTGTTTTAAGTTTATTTGTTCCTCCACTAGCATTGAGAACTACCTGACTGAAAAAAAAATTTACATAATTTATAGTTGATTCAAGTTTACAGTATGGCATCGTAGGGTATATGTTGTGACTTTACGTTTGTTAAAGACATGTTTTTATAGATAAACATGTTACTGTGTATTAACTGCATGGTATATTCTAGTGACTAATTTTTCTCTCTAAATATGGAAAACTGAAATTGTCAAGTGAAACTGTCAGTAGTTTAATAATAGATAAATACTGTATATAAAAAGAAAAATGCCATCTATATGAGCTTAACTTCAGACATCCTCTGAAAAAATTCCTTTTTCCTCTTCCTTTTGAAGATTGATGAATAAGCACAAACCAACAAGACAATAAAAAAAAGTCTATAACTAAAATTTGACTAAATATCACAAAATTTACATGGACTAAAACTTGACTAAAATTAACCCCCATTTTTGTCAATTAAAACTGGACTAAAACTAATGATAATGAAAAGACTAAAATAAGATGTAAACTAAAAAACATTTTTGTCAGAAGACTAAAACTAAAACTACTGTATATACTCAACTATAAGCCAAGTTTTTTTCACCAAATTTCACAATGCAAATCGGGGGGTCAGCTTATCGTTGAGTAATTCAAATCAGATCTAAATTTCCAGGCATGGAAATACTACTAATTACCACTATCCATGGAAAATAGTTTAAATCATACCCTTATAATGAGATATTTCCTGACTACACATCTTATTAAGCACATTTTGCAAAGCCAGTAAGGCTAATGTAATCAGCTGCTGAAATAAATATCATGTTTACCGGTACCGGTGTTAGAGCCATTTCTTGGTTAATTATCAAATGTTTAAAATATTTAATTTGGGAAAAGTGAAATCAAATAAGTTATTATGTTTTAATATACTGATTGATCAGAGCCAGCTCCATGAAGTGCTGCTATGATCCGCTATGATCCACACCGGCTCCGTCATGGAGGATCTATAGACGCTCAGCTGGAGGAATGGGGCAGCGGTATAGTTATTTACCTCACCTCACCTCATATTTTGTTGTTTTGATTTTGAAAATAAATAATCCATGAAAAGAACGAGCGCGATGTTATCATTCTGGTGTGAGTCAGGAAGAGAAGTCCCATAATAATAATAATAATGATAATAATAATAATTTATTTCTCGTAATGACCCCGCTTGGGGCAAGTGAGAAAACCAACACACACAAAACTGATGTGGCAGAGAGTACACAAAAAAGAAACAACCAAAAACACACGTTCACATCATCACATAACACAGACAAAAAAGCAAATAAATATTACTTGTGTTTAAATGTCACCACAATTTCTTTACAAAATTTTGCTAGATTATGCTGGATTATAATATCTTTAGAATTACATAACTTATTCATTTTATATACATTCGGTCTCACCCTAGTATATACAGGCAGATATTTAACTCTTTTCAAATTAAAGTAAGTACATTCAAACAAACAATGAAATTCATCCCCCAATTCCCCCAAATTACAAAGTGTACATAAACGATCAAGATAATTAATACCACAGAATCTACCTGTAACCACTGGTATTCCACTAGCACCACATCTGAACATTGCTAAATAACACCACAAATCATCATTTAAAGTGCACAGATAGCTTTCCAGTTGAAGTGTATGTTTAAATATCCTGTAATTTGTACAGAGACTGTTGTTGAATATTTCAGTTTTCCAGCTTTGCCTCAATATATCAGATATTCTCATTTCAACTGCTGCTTTAATATACTTGTCGTTCACTATACCCGTACATCCCCACAAATAAGAAAATCCTGTATCATCAAATATTTGCTTTAACTTCTCGATCCACCGTGGTTTAAGCACTTCCTTATCATATAGTGTTTTCAGTAACATAAACAAAAGGAAAGATAATTTACTTCTTCTACCATTTAATAATCTGCACCAG
>VXCM01006122.1:7034-57957 GCA_014773175.1 Lucifuga dentata
TTTTTTTTTTTTAAATAAAAATACCCTTGTAGTTTGTTATAACAAGAAATATTTATTTATATTCTGGTAATTAGTATGTATTTTACAAAGTTTGTTTCCATCAGTCTGTTGACGTCATGTCATTGCTACTCTCTCTCTTCTAAATGAAAATATTTAAAATAAATAAATAAATGAAAATATTTAATAACAAGTATTTTATGGTCATTTCAAATTTATTACAACATTGAAAATTAAAAACTTTTCACTTATTTATTGTAAATGACCTCTCGCGGCCTACCTGCAGTTCTTTCACGGCCCACCAGGGGGCCACAGCCCACACTGAGAATCACTGGATTATGGGATTTGACAAAATAACAGGAAAACTAAAATATGGTTTTATGTTTTGGAAATTGGCAGCAGTGTAATGTGTATGTGGTAAATATGTATTGGGCTCAAACATGCTAAATCACTGGTATGGTCCTTTAAGGTGTATTGTTAAGTATTGTTAAGTCCTTTAGCAGGTGTATTGTGGAGGAAATGTGAAACAGGTGTAGACTTGTGTCACCACAGACCCTGTTTTTCTGCATAAATTTCAAAACATAGGAGAGAAATGAATCCAAATCTGAGGAGTGAACCCATGACTAAACTTCAGCTTTTAGGATGACAAACTTTGATACTGTACTCTAAGCAGCTTGGTACGAACTACTTAGGTTTGCTTGCAGTGGGAAAAAACAGCGCTGTCTTCCTGTTTTATGATGCAAAGCAAGCTCTCTTTATGCCATAAAGCAATCCATTAGAACTTCCTGCCCAATCTAGTTCACACACACATTGTAGGTCAGCCTGTTTATATGTGTGTTAAAACTTCATTTGTACTCCAGGAAGGCAATGTCTGTTTCTAACGTCATCAAACATTCTAATTTGACTGAAATCAGGATAAATCGACTAATGCTTACTTTGAGTAACAGATTTTGCTGTTGTAAATCGATTGATTCAGGCATGTAAAGATTGTAATGGGAGTAAGCCACATCAGCGTGCATTCTCTCACACTCCAATAATGCAACGTGTCATGTATATTCAGCATTTGCTTATGTATATAGTGTTATGTCATTTCTCATCCCATCTTGACTACATTTTTTTCTCATCCTTTTCATATTTTTACCACTTTATGTCATCATTGTTGCTTTTTTATTTTTACTTATATTTATTTATTATCCTGTCATATTAACTTAACCTACAGTTTTAAGATAATTTGCAAGAAGCTGTAAAAATATTAAGACATTTTACAATTGTCCAGAATCATGACATGAGTTGTATGATTCCAGATTCATCTAGAGAAGCTATGTGGTTCCAGAGATTATTAGGAAATTCTAGATTATTCCCTGACGTTCTAGACACTGATGCCTCATATTTGCAAAGCAGCAATTAAATCTCACAGTGGATACTTTGATGAGAAATCACTAAAATAGTGATATTTATCATTTAAAAACTTGACTTTTTCCCCAAATATTTGAAATGCTAAATAAAACATCTTGGTGTTTGTTTCATACAATTAAAAAAAAAAAAAAAAAAAANAAAAAAAAAAAAAAAAAAATACTATTATTGAATAAAATAGCAAGAACTACTTAAATTACAAGTGATTCTAACTTTTGAGCGGTAGTGGAAACATCTTCCTCACTTTCATCAGACTAAAATTGGTGCTCCGAGTATAGTGAGAATGTTAGAAGTAACGACTGATATAGCACCATTTTTTCTCAACTGAATGTAGATCTCTGTCCACCAGTACGCAAGCTGGCAAATGAGCCTCTGCCAAGATGGAGCTTTACCAACAACCATCTCTGCATAGCAAAGAGCTGCTGAGATGTGTATTCCATAGAACATCAGCTATTGTGCAGCCAGTCTTGTCCTGGGTCTTCACCATTATGTTTAGAATGCTGTATCATAATTTATGGTCCGTTTTGGATTCTTTATTCATGTCCATTCACATTCATGCCAGCGGATATAACTAAAAGTTGTTCCTCACTTCTCTTCTAGTATTTTTCAAAATTCTTTAGTTTTCCACCAATTATTTTTTATATCAGCAGCCATTGCAAAAGATATGATTTTTTTTTCTTTTTTTTTTTTGCAGGATATGCTCTAGGATTTAGCTCTAGCTCACATGAATGAAAAATATCTCTTCCGCATCAATTTTCTACTATCTGTTCTGCTGAAAATAGTCTTTTTTATGTGTTCGTGTTCTCTTTTATCTGCTCTCCTACTGTTCTGTTGCTTCTTTGTGGGATGTAGTTTTTAATAAGAATACTCCAACATGCATACCCACTGAGGATCATATCGTTAAAAGATCCATAATCTTCTCTGAGAAAAAAAAAACAAACAAAAAAAAAAAAANAAAAAAAAAAAACACACGGTTGCATTACCGTCATCACATCCATTAGCCCAGATTCTCTTCTTCTTCTCCTCAGGCTGCAGAAGCAACGTTTGAAGCTCCGTTTCCTCCCTGGTTGTTTACTAATCTCATTTTTCAGTTGCTTGTCCATCCATCTCCCTGATGGCATTGGTAATAGATTTCTCACTATGATTCAATCATCCCCTCTCTTTCTGGCTTTTGTTCCTTCTTCCTCCACCTGTGTCTATCTGACATCTTGTCAATCCCTCCCTTTTCCACTTGTTCACTTAGGCAGCTATAAAGTTTGACTGATATGGATTTCAGCTTGGAGCTACCCACTTAAAAATTGAACATACATTTTATGGCAGTAATATTTTCAGTACACTGCAAAATATGCAGAGGAAACAGTTTGAACACTGAGGACACCAACATATAATACATATTAAAGGCCCATTTAGCATGTTTGAATCCATTATTTACATTACATTATAATCCATTATCTACCCATTATTACATAGACGTACCGACAATCATTTTCCAAAATATACTACTAGAGCGCTAAATTTTAGAAATATTTTTCCTACCTTCCAGGCTGCCAGTGATTTCAATTCATTCTAGTGCTAAAAAAATCCATTTATAGACTTAAATGCACTTGATATAAGTAATCCATCACAGCAAACATAATGTCTTTTCTTTTTTTTTTTAAATAACTTTATTTAACCGCTCCAACATGGAGCTGCATGGAAGACAATGTATGTCTCCGCCAGGAAATGTAGTCCCAGGAGAAGAAGGCTTTTACAGAGAAATTAAAAATAACCATGCCTTCTACAATTGTGCAAAAGTGTTGGCAGGTGAAACATTGAATTTTAAGTTGAGTGTATCACTGAACATTTCAGTTTGAGAGATTAGGGAATCTGGCAAAAAATAACATGAAAACTAAAATACATATTTTCGAAATGTGGGTAATATGTGTTGAGTTTAAACGTGCAAAATTGCCGGTATGGTCCTTTAAGGCTATTTCAGGTCAGCCAATTTTCTTCTTTATGTGTCACGGGCTGGATGGATGTAAAATAATGCTACATTTGAAAGATGCAATACCTACAAAAATCATGGGGGTAATACAGCAGCACAGCCAAAACCACAGACATGAACTTTTCCACTTTTACCGCAGGATTTGCTTTAATGACTTCCTGAACCATCTCCATCATCACTGCTGCTGCTGTTTCTTTCACTTTCATCACATGTCAAATCCTGAACTTCTCAATTGTCACCATCAAAATTAGAAGATTTTAAGGTGTTCTGATGCTGACCAGGGATGATTTATTTGGGATATAGCATTTAATTTGCCAGATTGACGGCTGGTCATGTAAGCAAAGTATAATCCTGGTTTAAGAGTTTCCAGCTTTCTCTGGACAAAGTTGTCACTCTGTCTCAGTTGCCTCCCTATAGGGTGATTAAAAAAAACAAAAAAAAACAAAACAAAAAACAACCTGTGCATGCTTTACCAATGAGTTTGCATGGATTAGTAAACTGTAAGATGCAAAATATTTATGTGACGGCCTAGACCAGAAAAAGACTCAAATGCAGGATACGAAAAACAGTCACAGAGTATAGTTCAAAAATCCACAGTTTAATGACAGCTTCACTGGTCATACACAGGTGGGCAGTCAGTAAGGCAGACAGAGCAGATAAGGAGCAGACAAAAGGCAAAATCCAGAAACAGTCCAAACAGTCCAGGTAAACCAAAAGCAGATAAATCCAACTGAGAAACAGGCTTAAATCCAAGTCAAAACAGGCAAAGGTCACACACAAGAAATCTCAACAGAAAACACTGAAACAAAACGCTGGAAAGCTTGACTACACGGAGTAACAAGACAATCTGGCAGAGAACAAAGGAACTGTAGGTTGTATATGTAGAGAGGTGAGTGATTAGCAGATTGGACTCAGATGATGCTGAAAACTGGCGGGAAACTAGAACAAGGACAGGAAGTAAAACTAACAAAACAACAAGGAGAACCAGATAACAAAATAAAACAGGAAATGATTAGACAGAGTCCAAACGAGTCATCACATTTATTTGGAAGAAAGGAGTCCTCTGTGAAGGTGGGTCCTTCTGGCATGGGTGTCTGGTTGTCAGAATAAAATTAGGGAATTTTAAATAAAAATAGTAAGACATTCAAAATAAAAATAAAAAGTCCTTTTGATATTTTATTACCACATCCATTTATCGCAACCACAGGTGAATAATTGGTGTCATAAAATCTATGAACATATTCTATTATACATCTTTTTAATTGTACATGCATAAAAGATGGTCAGTGAGCACAGTGCCAAAATTATTAAATGGTTTTGTGGCCTGTATATTTTAATCCCAAAATATCATTTAATTTGGAGTGGTTTAGGAAAAACTGCAGCCTCTCAAAATCAGCCACACATTGTAATGGTGACATGAGACTAAAATCTCCACTGTACTTATGAATCATGAATCATTACATGTCTGTAAAGTTTCTATCTCAGTCATCCAGGTGGGTGTGAGGGTGATTCTGGCAATCTGCCTCTTCAAATCCCACACAAATTTCAGGCTTTCCTCGCTGAAATGTGCAGAAATCTGTCTGTGAAGGTTCATCTCAAGTCATCCAAGTGGTGAGATGTCTAAAAGGTTGAAGTTAAATCACCGGAATGGAAAAAAAAAAATTGCTTGAAGACATTTCACCTTTCATCCGNGGTTGAAGTTAAATCACCGGAATGGAAAAAAAAAAATTGCTTGAAGACATTTCACCTTTCATCCGAAAGGCTTCTGTCAACCACATCTGCATCTGCTCCCTCTTCCTGCCACAGTCAGAACTGAAGATGCCTTTCAGATGAACAGCAAAATATCTTCAAGCTACAACATCTTTCCAGTCCAGTGAGAACCTTCAAAAAATCATGACATGTCTCTTGGAAGGGCAAAGGTTAAATCAACAAACTCTACAGGTCTATACAACTTTTTCTTTTCACTCATTGTTTTGTTTTACAGCTCACAAATACGCTATGCTTGGTTCCAAACGTCAGCAAATCATTAGAACCTTTTTCTAGCTTTAATAACTCCACTATACACTATGCTATACACACCCTGTACAGCACATAATAGTAGTAGAATAGTTGCAGTTGGGGTAAGAAGAGGATTTGGCAAGTTTGGGGTTAGAAGAATGGGGGCTCTATCTGTCCCATACATTTTATATATCTCTTTTTCAGGGTGATGGAACATTGAGGTCCAGCTGGATTTATAGTTGCACATATTAGTCATCTGTCTGTCCATTCATCTCCTCCTCTTCATTCCTTTGCCCATCTCTCTCTCTCTCTCTCTCTCTCTCTCTCTCTCTCGGTTTTTATCTCTTGTTTTCAGTTTTTTTTTATCATCTGTCTCCCTTCTCTCTGTACTAATTTCCTGATCTCCTTCATCCCTCTCAGTAGGTCTTCTCCTGTCCCACTGGGTTCTCCTCTCGCACTCCACTCTTCTTCTCCATATTTCCCCTAAACTCTTTATCTTGTTCAGTTTTCAATATTTTTTCTTAAAAATCTGAAAATATCACTTTTCTTCCTTTTCATTTTTATAAGTTGGAGAAATAAGAGACAATAAGAAAGACACTTCAAGGACACTGGAAAACTTAACATGGAGTTTGTCTTCAATTGGGGAAGTACTTTATGTTCCTGATTGGACAGATTGAAGATATCAATGTATGTATGTGTTTAATATTTCTATATGGAAGGTTGTTCATGCCATAAGTGTTATAATGGGTATGTTACAAGGCCGGACGCTAGGCAATAGTGGAAGATTTAATATCATTGCCTTCTTTCAGCCAAACATACCTGTAGCCTGACAGTCGTGTTGCATTTTAACGAGTGTCTTCCTGCCCTACCCTCATGAGCTCCATGACTTTCCCTGCCTGGGGGGAACCCAGGCACTAGCTTGATTGCTCCAGCATGACTGGTTGTGTCCAGCCCCCTCTTCTCGTCTTGTTAGGTAGTTCAAATTTTATTTAATAAATAAAAGAAAAGATGGCAAGTGGAATAGTCACAAAACAAATGATTTTCAGGATTGCTTTGGCACTGTATGATAACCTCCAGCCCTCTGTGACCCTGCATAGGATAACCAGGCATAGAGACAGGATGGCAGGCTGGCTGGGTGGAAGGGTGGGTGGATGGATGGACACCATTTGATAAAATTGTAGCACCTAATATCTAATGCTGGATGGATGGAAAGACACCATTAAATTATATAGCAGCATCACAAGCTCATTTCCTTCTGGGAATCCATCTGAGACCATAGATTCCACCAACACATGAGCTGTAGCCACAACACACCACATGGAGCCACCAGCCAACCAACCAACCAACCAACCAACCCAGTCAACCCAGTTAAGTGGAGCAACAAAGGTCACCAGCCTATCACAGGGCTAACATTCACACTTATCTAGTAGTTAACCTCACAGCAAGAAGGACCTGGGTTCAAATCCAGCTGGGGCCTTCCTGAGTGGCGTCTGCATAAGTTTCATTCAGACGCTCCAGTTCAAAGATATGCAGGCTAGGTGAAATAGAAGCTGACATTGTGTTTCTCAGATGGATCTGCATGAATTTGATTTGACATCCTCACTCTCTCTCTCTCTCTCTCTCTCTGATGTAGAAAATGTGGACTTGAGGTGATGTGGGAAACCCCCCCAGAAGTCTCTGAATACATCTGAATTGTTCTGAATTGAACCGAGTAGTATTATGTGATATCATCACATCTATTTCATCTCTTGCAAACTAGTTTTTTTTTTTTTTTTTTTTTAGATATGCAGTTGTGCTTCTAGTCTCTCACTCCTCAGAAATTCCATTTTCATGAGCTCAGAGTCTCCAATGAGTAGATATTCAAGATATCCATTTTTGCTCAAAGTAAAGAGAACGACTCATATCTCCCCCCTCTGGTACACTGTGTTTGGATTGTTCCCATCTGTTCGATTCCACAGTGGCTCATGAATGCAAACAAGCGCCATGTCTCAGTGCCTGTGCTACAGTGATTCTGTCTCCCGTCGCAGTTTGTTATCTTCTCTCTGTAATTCCAGTAGTCCTGGTAATTCCCAAACATTAGGTGTGGTAATGTCTATAGCGTTTCCTCTCATTTTGTACGAGTTCTAACTTGTCACTGGACACAGATAAACATTCTGTCTCTGCATGTATTATCGTAAATGCTTAAATAGTGGCCATGGCCTTTATTTGCCATAACTGCAGAGAGAACCAGGTCTTCATTAGAGGCAGGCCTTTATTTCTAATTTGAAGCTATATTATAGTTTTGATTTTTGTGTCATGCACACAAAGTCCCCACATGGACTTATAAGACACCAAAGACATTGTTGCAGTGTTGAAACAAAGGGAAATGTCTAAAATATAATGTGAGAACATTCCAAATAATATCAAGAGAGTTTGGTTAATACAAAAACTTCACAACTTAAACCAAGAACTTTGTCTTCTATCCCAAGCTTTACACAGAAAATCTGCAACAAAAACGCTTCCATTCCTAAAACATTCTGTAAGTCTAGCTTTGATAATGGTTCAGCCAAAAGAAATCTGCTTTGATTGAAGACATTTTATGAAAAAATACAGTCCTTCAATCATCATATAAAGAACATTAGAACATAAGATGAGCCTCATTTTCTATCCTTTGTAACTCACATAACTCACAGAATCTCCTCCTCTGATGTAGCATGAAACCTGCCTGTTTCAACAGCTAATGTTAACATACCCATATATGTAGCTATATCTATACGTAACCTCCGTTTCTCGCCAAAATTTTCTCGTCTGGTGTTATGGTTAATTAGTGTCCTTCAGTTTTCCTTTAAAACCTTCTGGGTGGTTTGCAGTGTAATCAGGACACTGCTATCTCAGCATACTGAGAAGTATGCTGAGATACTTCTGGGATTGATGAGCGCAGCACTGTGGGGTTGATGTAATAAAGTAATAATAATCTTTATTTGTATAGCACAATTCATATATGATGTGCAGCTCAAAGTGCATCATATAAGAGAAAAAAAGGTGTGGGGTTGATGAACACGGCACTGTGCTGAAAACACAATCATTATATTTCTGTTAATAAATTGCTGTAAATGACTGTTTAAAGTTCATACTTGTGGTGTTACACCTAGACTGACCAGATCTGGGAAAGTTAAATATGAGACAGTAGTGTGTCTCCCACTTTCTGTGCCAGAAAATGGTTTGATAGATTTTTCTGAGTGAGCAATAAAACAATTTTAAAAAAAAAACAGATAGCAAAATTAATTTTCTGGTCCATCTTTAACAGAATGTGCCCAAGTTACTTCAATTCCTTCAGTCTTATTTGGTATTTTTCTCAATTTAATTTCATATCCTTTTGCTCTGTTTCCAAGCCCTGTTTGAGTCTCATGTTACGTTGTTACTTTGTATTGCCTCTTCACAAGTATGTTATCAATGTACATTTCCACATTATCCAAGCTTTTAAAATCCTGCGTTATTATTTGACGTAAAACTTCTGATGCGGAATTTACACCAAATGGGAACCTTGAGAATTGGTAGCGTGCAAATGGTGCACTAAACATGCATAGGCAACAGCTTTAACAGCAGGTTTGATTTGCCAGAAATAGAACTAGCATCAAGGACAGAGAAATAATTGGCTTTTGCCAGTTTGCATGTGGTTTCATCCTCAGTCGACACCTGATACATTCTCTTTTTATTGCTGAATTTAAATGTTGTGGCTCAAGACATATTCTGAGGCTTCCAGTTGGTTTCCTGCTACAACAACTGGATTTACCGATTCAGTGGGCTCATCAGTCTTTCTGACAACCCCCATTTTATTCATCCTGCAGAGTTCTTCTTTATGTTTATCCCATGCAGGACAAAGTTTTTTTCGGTGGGTGCACTTTTGGTGCAGCATTTTCTTCTAGTCTTACAGTGTGTTCCTCTTCCACACAGCACTGAAATCAGAGTTGTTCCTTCTACTTATTCTGTTTTTAATTAGAGGTGACTCCAAAGTACCAAATTCATGACTTTGCCTTTGTTCTGAGTAGAGATCACCATTGTTCCAAAGTTTTGGACCCAAAGACAGTTGGACTCACTCCAAAATAGACCCAAGGGTAATTAGGCCTGATCAAAAACGCATTCGACCTGAACAGGGAGACAGAGAGAGAGAGAGAGAGAGAGAGAGAGAGAGAGAGAGAGAGCATCAATGCTGGCAGCAACATGGTGCACAACCAATTAACGAGCAACTTTTCTCAATTTTTCCTGCACATCAGTTCACACTCTTCATCTCGCCTCGAAAAGCACATTTTCTGCTGCTGTGACCATGATGCAGCACGTTGTCAGAGCTGACAGGAAGGCCAATCAGGGCTGCTCAGATCAACTCAGGAATAAGACGCAGTGACACGCAGACCCAAGACCCAAGGAAATATCACCTGACCCGACCAACACAATCAGACTGAATATAATTCGGACCCGACCTGACTCGGCTCGGCTGAGTATCTTTTTCTGTGTAGCTTGTGGGTTACAATTTTACAGNACCCGACCTGACTCGGCTCGGCTGAGTATCTTTTTCTGTGTAGCTTGTGGGTTACAATTTTACAGATACAAGATACAAAATTTCTTACCATCAAATACAGTTTATTGTACAGGTTTGACATAGTTTGATCTTTTTTTTCAGACTGGTACATCAACATGACACATTTCAAATAAGAGCAATAGCGTTTAGATTAGAAATTTTAAAAGGAAGTCCCCAATGTTAACAGGCCATCAACCAAACCTAA
Source organism: Lucifuga dentata (assembly GCA_014773175.1). Taxonomy (NCBI): domain Eukaryota; kingdom Metazoa; phylum Chordata; class Actinopteri; order Ophidiiformes; family Bythitidae; genus Lucifuga; species Lucifuga dentata. The sequence goes on from VXCM01006122.1 coordinate 17,187, forward strand.
AGGTAAATGATATCTCCGATTTAACCCTGCGATGTTTGTCATAACATGTCACATTAGGTTTCTGATACCTGATTTAAGGCTCCAGTATACGTACTTCATGAGAAGTAGAATAAAAAGCAGAAAGTAAAAGAAATATTGGACTTTTTATCACATGACCAGAAACTCAACACCAATGGAATGCTAATTTTACATTAGCTACAACAACTTTAAAACTATTTTTTCTGCTCTCTAGTGGCCAAAAATGTATTAGTGTAGTTAAAAAAAGAACAATTTCTTCTTCTACTCTGAAGGCCAGAGGCTTCCACAGAAGTCTGATTGTTACAAGAATAGGCCATGAGTTCCCCAAATACTTCTCCTCTTCTAGTTTTCTACCTCTGTCTCTTCCAATGTTGATTCAGTCTCTCTCTCTCTCGCTCTCTCTCTCTCTCTCTCTTTCTTTCTCTCTCTCCTCAAACAAAACCCTTTTCTTTCCAATCATCTGTTCCCTGCCTCTCTCCATTGGTCTCCTTCACCTCCTCTTCCTTTTCCTCCTCCAGTGCCTCTCTCCTCCCCCTCTACCTCCTCCTCCTCCTCCTCCTCCTCCGCTTTCTGTGATAATAACCCTCTCCTTCCTCCAATTCTGCTTTGAATCCTCAAATCTCTCTGCTCCCCCACCTTGCTGTCTGTTTTTTCTCCACCTCTTGTCATCCCTCTTCATCTCTTTCCGTTCTCTCTCTCTCGCTCTCGCTCTCTCTCTCTCTCTCTCTCTCTCTCTCTCTCTCTCTCTCTCTCTCTCAAAACTTGTGTTCTCCATCTTCCTCCTTCCAGTTTGTCTCCAGTTTCTGTCTCCCAAGATATGCATTATCAGGGTTTAAACAAAGGTTGGCATTGCTAGCTGCTCACACACACACCCACACGCACGCTCTTTTAGTAGCTACTTCATCTCCTAAGGGCTGTTGCTCATTTGCATATCTTATGAGAACTCATTTGAAAATGCCCTGGTTCATATGAAGGGGCCTCTCCACCGCTTGCTGTCACCACTTACTCAGCTTGTTGCCAGCAAAACACACACACACACACACTAGAAACAGATGTGAACAAACTTAACTTCACAGTCACACTGGGATAACAGGGAATTTGAAATTGCAAAATCCTGTCAAAAACAAGTTCACAGCAACTCAATTTCCTTCCTCTTTCCTCTTGTTTACTCTTTCCTGTTGTTTACTGGTTGTTTCTTTGTGTTGACTTTCTGCACTGACTGCATTTACAACACTGACAGACATCAAATCACAATGCGAGCCACATAAAGTATACATGTGGTCTAGCAGATCAAACTCCATGCCAGTCAAAATGCCTTACCTAGTTTCCTTATCTGGAAACTGTATCTGGATACACTTACCATGTTAATGCGACATATAAATGGGACCTTAAATTGTTATTTACCTCATGAATAGTCATCAATCTCTTATTTATCTCTCATTTAGCTTAGATAAGAAGCTGCAGAAAGACAAGATGCATCTGTTCATATGTCAGACAGAGGAAGTAGTTCTCCTCATTTACCAAGATAAGAGAAGATGCAGTTTCCAATTACAGCTGCTATAAAAAGTGTAGACATTACTATCTGGTAGCAGTAAGACAGTTAGATTACTTGAAATGAAGCAGTAATATTGAGGTGTTTCTTGAAAATAGTCATATAAATAAAATCTAAAGTTGGATACGAATAAATTCACATAAACTTGGAAACAAAAATATCCAAACAATTTTGCATTTAATGCTACATATGGAAGTTGATGGTGTGTGTGTGTGTAGTCAAAATGATGCCATGGCAACCAACCAACCATTCGTATTAGCTAATGTTATTATTGCCTTAATATTAGCCTAATTAGCCAATACCAAACAAAATTAGCCAATACCAAACAAAATGACATAACAGCAGTTAAATGATAAATGTCATATTGGCAGAATTGCAGCCACATTTAGCTGATCACCACAGCAAATTTAAATTTCCCAAAACAGGTCTTTGGTTTCTTTGTCTGTTTAAGTGTGATTCACCTTTACCTTTATATCAACTCTTAAAGACTTCTTACTATAAATAGAGAAATCGCTGTCCGTCGTCTGTCTATAGCACCAATATCTCTAGAAGTCAGCACTGTATGAAGTTGAAATTAGGCAGGTTCATTGCTCAGAACCCAAGAACATGCAGCATCGCATGCAAAATTGTTTGGATGAGCGGTTCTCAAATTGAGCTGTGCCAATAAAAAGTAGTCCACATGCAGCAGGGTACGCTCCGGACACTGTGGCAGGTAGCAGCACATGCTCCGCTCCACAGTCACTTATGGCAGGCTGCGGTGCACCATAAAGTCCGGCCTGGTCTGAAGAGGTACGTTTTCAACTGGCACTGCACTAGTTATTCTTAAAGACAGTTCATAAAGACTTGATTTAGTCTAAAATGGACACAAAGACAGACGCGCACAGTGGCCACGTGTTTATGTACAAATGACATTTGGGTTCTGTGTACACAAAAGTATTCCACATATGCACACTAGAAATCAAGTACTGATGAAAAAAAGAGTGAAAAGCTTGTAAAGTTAGAAAATGTTGTGTTTCTTTTCATTTCATTTCATTTTCCTTTAAAGGACCATGTCAATGATTTTGCTTGTTTGAGCCCAATAAATACTACCCACATACACTTTATGTTGCTGCCAACCATTTTCCAAAATTTAAAAACTGTAGTTTAGTTTTCATGTTACTTTGTTAAATCTCCTCATCTTTCAAAATCAAATGTTCAGGTGATACAACACCTTTAAATTCCACGTCTTGCCTGCTAGCATCTATACATGATTGCAGAAGGGACAGTTGTTTTACTTTCTTGCTAAAAGCCAGCTTCTCCTGGGACTATATTCCCTGGCAGATAAATACATTTTCTTCTGTATAGCTCTGAGTTGGATGGTAAATTAAATAACTTTGGCGAAAGACTAACTAGACTAGTGTGTTGTTTGTTGTGATAGATTACTTCTCTCAAGCATGTTTTAAGTCTCTACAGGTTGATTTTAATCACGAGTGGAATGCAATGTCAGTCTGGAAGGTAGGAAAAACTATTCTAAAATTTACCACTCCACTAGTATGTTTGGGAAAATGGCTGGCTGTACAGTAACAGATTGTAGCAGATTGAATGTATTCGACTCAAACCTGTTAAATCCCCGGTATGCTCCTTTAAAGATGAGTTGTCAATGTGCCAATAAGGACAAATCTGCTTTCATCAACCTTTCCTCAAACATAGTGTCCATTTAGCTTTTCTTGCATATGTGCAGTCAGCGTGCTCGTAGGTGCAAAAAATTTGAAGGGTCATAAAATTCGGGAGGTGTCAGGAGTTTCGTGCTTCCATGCAGAAACCCGCTGACAGAGCAGCTGATGAAAACACACACACACACACACACACACACCCTGTTTTACTCTAGAAGCTATGTAGACATGGCAAATATAATCTAGATAATTTTTTATATACTTTTTGTGGAAAATGGAAAAAGCATATTTTTAAAAAACCTAATTTCATGTGGAGGTCCTGCACATTGAACCATTCAAAGCATCAGCCCTGTCTTTTTCCTGTTACTCGTGAATGTGTACACACACACACACACACACACACAGCTGGGGTCAGGGGTCGTGACAGAGGTGTTGGCCCGTTACATCATTGTCCAGCACAGCAGACAGAGTGGAGGACACTAATGGACCAGAGCAATACTTTGATGTACTGGTCTGTCCATTCTACTCGATGCCATGACACACACACACACACACACACACACACACACACATTGACCTGTTAGAGGTCAAAGGTGACAGACAAGTTATGATGACAACAGACAATCACACACTCTTACATACATCATGTGAGAATTGTGTGTTTCAGTATGACAGAAGAATGGATTGACCTTCCACCCTCCTTTCCTTCATCTTTTTCTTGCTGCCTTTCTTCCTTACTTCTCATGCTTCCTTTATTCCTTCCTCTCTTTCTTCTTTCCTTCTGTTTTTATCCTTCATTAGAACTTCTTTTCATTTCACTCCTTATTGGCCCATTTTTCTTTCTTTTTTCTGTTTTTCCTACCCCCTTCTTTCCCTTGTGTTTCCTCCCTCTCTTCTGTTGTTTCTGACTCCTTTCCTCTTCCCTGGCCTCCTTCTTCTGTCCTTTCCTCCTTCTCATTCCCCATTTACACTTCATTACATTCTTCTGTCCTTCATTCATTCCTTCATTGCTTCTTTCACACCTCCATGTCTCACTATACACTTCTATTGACCACCAGTCACATCTCCATCCATTTCAACATCTCCCCATTTTTTTGCTCCTTCCCTCCCATCTCTTCTCTCTCAACAACATGTGTGTGTGTGACTGTGTGTAAGGTCCCCAAGCACTTCGATGACTGCAGCCAATCCCATTAGCCAAATGAGCGGGCCTCCAATGAAGGGGAACATAATGACAACATCAGTGTCTCTCACACTCCTCCCTCGCTCTCACACTCTTTCTTCGTCTGCTCCCCCATTCATCTGTCATTTTCAGGAATGCTGCTGTGTGTCATTCCCCTTGTTTCGTCTCTCAGATTGCAGTTTTAAAGGCTTGTTCCCCTGCTGAGAGGCTGAGAGTGTACTGTATCATTTCATGCAATAGTTTTGTCTGTTTTTATGCATTTGTGTGTATGCCTTTTCATGAGTAGACCTTTAACGTAAGAAGAACACACTCGAGTTCTTGCTGGTTACACTGCTATATACACTCAAGGCAATCCAGCAGGGCTGGCCCCTGGCATAGGCGAACTAGGCAGTCGCCTAGGGCCCCGCGGCCGCTAGGGGGCCCCACGTCAAAGGTGAAACCAAAGTGAACTCTCCTTAACGGTAAATAAGCTCAAGAGCTGCAGAAACATAACGAAATCTATATGATAACTTTGTGAGTTAAACTCTACTGTAAACATTAAGCATCAGCACAGGATATATAGAGCTCAATGTGCATAGACAACTCAGTAACGGTGTTATAAAATGCAGCTTTATTCAGCACAGAATTAATATCATAACATGGAACTTATGCATATTATGTTTTGACATTACATTTTAGTCAAGTTTAGACTCATAGGAGATTTAGCAAATAGTTATGGGGTGGACTGGGGGAATTCTGGGATGTAAGGTTAATACTGCAGAGTGGGAGGTAAAGGGTAGCCATGCCCCTTTTNGGGAATTCTGGGATGTAAGGTTAATACTGCAGAGTGGGAGGTAAAGGGTAGCCATGCCCCTTTTGTATGTTATTAGAAATTACTATTTTGAAACATGTTTAATTTACATTTTATTTTGGCTGTTTTATCAGACATTTAGTAAACTGGCCCTTTTTTCATCCTTTTGTGTGTCACACAAACTCAAAACCTATTTATAATGGCTAAAATGTACAAAAAAATGTCTCTAAACACTGTTAACATGGCGGTGGATCATCAGAGAGCCAGCCAATCTCAGAGCATGAGGAACGAGATTTAAAAATGGCGCCGTGACATGCATCACATGACCAGCCTTTCTCTGCGTTCAGTGACCTGAATGGTGACTTGACCGACCACCGGGCATGTGATAAGTTGTTTTGTCTCTTATTGGATGAAAGCCATCTCAATCACATCCAGTCACGCTATCAAAACCGTCGCAGGATATAATGAATGGACCCCATTTCCCAACGGAATGAATGGAAGCCGGTTTGAGCCAAGTTTTCTCTAAAATGGGTTACCAGAGACAAAAACTAATCACTGGGTCTATTTTCAGGGACTTTTATCATCTAAACAAAGGTAAACTTGCAACTTTATTGACATTTTAGCATGTTTTGGTCAGTTTTGTTCAGGACTTAAATGCCCAAGATAAGTATCTGGTGATTGTTTACACAAGCAGTGTGTTGAAGCTTTATTTGCATGTATTCTTGTTTTGTCTTATTTACATAGCTGTAAATTATTTTTTAGGCGTGAAAGGAAATATTCACACAGTTTTTAAATGTTTTAAAATGTTGTTTGTTTTTTTTTCTGAACTGGGTGTCTGGACCATGCTAGCAGGGCTGCAGGTTAGTCACTTTTATTAATTACAAAACAACCATGGCAGACATCAAACTTGTGGCTTTTTACAAGTGTTTTTTGTGCGGTGCTGATCATTTTGAGGCCAGGGTTTTGATGTTTGATTTTTGGATTCCTTTGTTGATCACATTTTCTGGGTGTGTACAGGAACCAGAGGTTGACATGAATACCATTAGGTGGCCAGAATGGTCAAGTTAAAAATGACAAATGATATTAGATTGACAAGGGGGGGGGGGGGGGGNTATGGCCCCGGAAAGGCTAGGGCCGGCCCTGTAATCCAGGTATTTCATACATACATCATACATCCAGCTTTCAACTGAGATTACTCACACTTTTACTGAGTTTTTTCTTACTTGTGCTATTAATCACACTTATGAAACTTTCAAATTTCTAAACTGTAAGATTTTAGAAGCCACAGTTTGGAAACCATAAGCAAAATACCTCTGGATTTACATGGAAAATAGCAAAATATTCATGAATGGCCCTTTAACTTTGTTTTTCATAAAAACTCCACTGACGCTGAATCTGTGTGGAATGTCTCTACATGTGTTTTTCCACCAATTAGATTCATGTCACTGATGTTTTGCTGGTAGCATCTCACAGTGTTGCTTCCAAGGCACATTTGATTTAATATCCGTCATGCATGGGGATTTTTTTTTTTTTTTTTTTNTTTTTTTTTTTTTTTTTTTAAGAAAAAGGAAAATAACAACATACCTTGAGGTGCACATGGAGCCTTGCAGTGGGAGTGGGGGCATTTGGCCCTGCAGGGCAGAATGGATATGTGCACCCAGTGGGGGCATGATGACACTCTAGTATTCTACTGTCTGTGGGATAACGCACAGCTTGAATGCATAAATGAATGATCCATTTTCTCCCTTCGTGCTTGACATTTTCCTCACCTCTCTCCCATCTCTATGCTGAGTCACACTAGATTGGTGGGAATCCTTTTCTTTTTCTTAAAGCTTTTTGGGCCCTGTTGATTTCTTGACATTTACTCTATATCACTGTCTGGTGTCTTTTTTTTTTTTTTTTTTTTTTTTTACATTTTGTACTTATCTGAATTTTATGAGGCTCAAACGGCAGATGGAAAAAGAGAATTTCAGACCAGATGGAAAAAAACTAAGACACAATACATACCAATTTAGCAACAGAACTCAATAAGATGTGTTCTATACTTTAACAAGAGGCTCTGTGTGAATCAGAGCGGCGCACAAAGCATGGTCAAGTATGCCATGTGGAGTGCACCGATGACCTGTTCAAGCAGATGGGTAGTGAACAGTACAAAATGTGGTCAATCTTGATGCCAAAGCTGCAGTGACATTCCACCATCTGCCCTGAAAGTGTATTTTGGGTTAGTCCTTTACTTCTGTGACGTTGATGATGTTTTATAGATGTGTTATGGAGATACAAGGCTACAAAGCATTTGGTAAGAATTCACCATGTTACAGCTGGCCAATCAGAACCCAGCAGGCTTTTCAGGAGGAGGGCCTTAAAGGACCAGACGGGCGATCGTGCATATTTGAGCCCAATATACAGTATATGTCCCGCATACATGTTACGTTATTGACAACCAATTTGTAAAACATAAAATAGTATTTAATTTTCCTGTTATTTTTTTCAAATCCTCTAATCTTTCAAAATCAATATTAAAAGTCACCTTAAAAGTCAGTGTTTCACCTTTTAACACTTATGCACAATTGTAGAAGGGACAATCTTTTTTATTTCTCGGTAAAAGCCATCTTCTCCTGGGACTATATCTCCTGGTGGAGAAATACATTGTCTTTCATGCTGCACCGTGTTGGATCGGTGAAATTAAGTAACTCTGGCAAAAAACTAACAATGGTGTGTTGTCTGCTGTGATGGATTATGTATCTCAAGCATGTTTCAAGTCTCTAAGTAGATTTTATTAGCATACTGGAATGAACTGAGGCCAATAGCAGTCTGGAAAATGTACCGGTAAAGTAGTATTTTGGGGAAATGGTTGTCAGTAAGATAATATGTTTACAAATTGGATATATTGGGCTCAAACGTGCACGATTGCTGGTATGGTCCTCAAAAGAGACATCACGTTTTTCATTCAGTGTGCACAGCAATGTTACAGGAAGGAAGAGGAGAAGTGGCTGAGTGTGTTTTACACTTTAAAACACTGTAACGGTTTCAAAATAGACCATAAATGAAAATAAGAACAGGAAAAACTGAATAATATGTTCCCTTTAATAAAATATATTAGAAAAGTTTGGGAGATTGTCCCAAAGATGAGAAATTAGACACCCGATTCATCAGTGTGTCAGATTATGTTAACATCTGCTTTAGCACTAAAAATGCTAACCCTACAAAAAAAAAAAAAAAAAAAAAATCCCTAAAAATCCTTTAGCCTACACTTTTAAGTCAGGCTCAATTGTGTATCAGGACAATGCTGAATGAGGATTAGCATATTCAGCTACGTTGCATAACATGAAATAAATTAAAATTGAATGCTATAATAACGCAATGCTGTTCTTCGTTCATTTAGGGTTCTCCATAACTACATGCTGTGGCGTATTGTGGCGGCGCTCAGCGAACATCTGTCCACTGCCTTCCGCAGCACCATCCACGAATTTTCTCGGGAGATTGATGGCACGGAGCAGCAGCTGGAGCTGGGCCGGCTCTGCCTCACCCAGGCCAACAAACACTTCGGCATGGCCCTGGGAGCTTTGTTCGTCCAGCAGCACTTCTCCTCACAGAGCAAGGCCAAGGTCTGGGTGGGGGTGACGTGATGGATGGATGGATGTAGTGGAATGACAGATGGATGGATGGATGGATTTCTTTTCTTATCTCCTGTTTTTAAAGAGGAAAAGGCCTGATTGTGCAGACAGCTCAGAGAAGTTCACTCCACTTGTCATGTACAAATAAACTACCGCTCAAAAATTTAGAATCACTTGTCACTTAAGTAGTTTTTGCTATTTTATTCAATAATAGTGTTTTTTTTGTTGTTTTTTTTTTTAATTATATGAAGCAAACACTAAAATTTATTTCAGCTATTTGGAGGGAAAAATGTTTTTAAATGATAAATAACAGTATTTTAGTGATTTGTCATCAACGTTTCCACCGTGAGATTTAATCTCTGCTTTGTAAACATGAGGCATCAGTTTCACCAGGGAATAATCTAGAATTTCCTAATAATCTCTGGAACCACATACAGCTTCTCTACATGAATATGGAATCATCTACAACTCATATCATGATTCTGGACAATTGTAAAATGTCTTAATTTTTTTACAGCTTCTTGCAAATAATTTTAAACTTGTACGTGCAAAATACTAACAGACACAGTAGAATCGTTTTATACATACATACATATGAAACTAAACTAGTTTTACGTGACTGTATATCTCCATTTTGATCAACTATTAAAGCTCAGCTGTAGATTGTACATGTCACAAATCATTAACAATGATCATCATGTTTATATATGATTCAGTTAACACCATCAAACAAAGACAGATTTTTCCTTTTTGTATTTTATCAAGATTTAAGGGTGGAGGTGTCTTCTTTTTGCATGTTTTTTTTTTTTTTNTTTTTTTTTTTTTTTATTTTGGTCCATGCACTTGGATTTGGGAATCCCATGTCAGTCTCAATCATCTCTTTATCTTCTCTTTATCTCTCATCCAATACTTTTTATTAATCTTTTGCTCTCTGCCTGTTCAGTTGTTCCACATATCCCTTCCCATTACCTTCATCTCTTTCTCTCTCTCACCTTAAGCTTCCCTCATCTTTTCCTCTCATCACTTTTTCTCTTAGTATCACGTCCATTCTAGGACATGGGGATATGGTTTCCAATAGGATTTCTGACCTCTGTAACCCTGTATTCTTCCTTTAAGCCCTTATCATCTCCTCTTCACCTTCTACTTCAAATACTCTCACTATCCATCTCTTCTTCTCTTGCCAAGTTCTAAAAATCTACCAAGGTCAGGGCTATAAAATGCAAGTCTAACAGAACTGGATACACATTGGGCTAATTATTCTGCATTCTGCACTGTAAATGAAACTTACACCAAGTTCCGAGCTTGGAATTTGTAAAATGGTAAATAAGGTCCTTTATTATGTCCCTGATCGCAGCATCACTATCTGTTAAACTGATTTTCTCATCGTATCCTGCCCGAATGAGAAAAGCACAAATATTTGTTAGATGATTTTTGAAGCTAATCGGAATATTGCCTAATCCATGTGGCAAAAAAACTTCATCAGTCTCTGTTACATAACATAACGTCCAAATAATATCTTGAGGTATTGTTTGGCCTTTTTACACTTCCCACTATTCTGTCACTACTGAAGTTTGCCCTTGTCAAACATTTGTCGGCTGTGCTGGCCACCGGCCAATCAGAATGAAGAGGCACAGAGCAACACTACTTCCCTCTTGTTCATTGCTGCATATAGTATTTCACTGATATTCCATGTATGTTAGTTACAATTTTTGTTTCGCCAGCATAGTATTCTATTAGACCCTTTGTGAAAGCCATTTCATAGGGAGGCATATAAAACTGTTGCAGCCTTTACAAATTGAGAAATAACTCAATAAATCATACATTATTAGAAAGGTAGATGAACACTGGCTGACATAAACTTGAGTAATACAGGTTTCAAACTGTCAAAAACTGCTTTCCAGAGTTTTTTTTTTATTAGGTATCAACTTGAACATGTTTGTTTACAACTCCACAGGAGACCTTTAACCCGGTGCTCTCTCCTCCAGGTACAGGAGCTGGTGGAGGATATAAAACACTCCCTGGACCTCAGACTGCAGGAGCTGGACTGGATGGATGAAACCACCAAGGAGGCAGCAAGAGCAAAGGTGTGGAGCCGAGCTCAGCTTCCTGCATCATGTACACCACTCGCTGTCAGATTAGTATTTGAAAAGGATTTAATTTTTTTTTTTTTTCCAATTGTTTTCTTTCCAGGGTTGATTGATTGCTTGGTTAGATTGAAGTGTGTGATAGAATACATCAAGGGCTTGACATTGAGGAGTGAAATTCATCTAATCCGGATCTCTTTCTCTCTGGTGCTGATTTAGGGTCTGCACTGGAATATATCCCTTCTAATACTTTTAGAATCTGAAGTTCTAATCCTTTTAGAGGGCCATGCTGAATATAAACAGCTTTTCTGCAATCCTATTACAGTGGGTTTGCTTGATTAGTTGATTAGTGTGTGTGCGTGTGTGTGTGTGTGTGTGTGTGTGTGTGTGTGTGTGTGTGTGTTAATGGATGATCAGGTACTGCATGAATGTGTTTATTCATGTCTTATTTTATTCACCTTCCTCATTTTCTTTCCCTCTATCTTCCTCTCCTCCTCTGCTCTCTCTCAGCTGAAGCACATGATGGTGATGACAGGATATCCAGATTTCTTGCTCAAACCCGAGCTCATAGATCAAGAATATGGGGTGAGTCATGTGCCTCCTCTGCAGACACACACATCATATGCATGACTTCCATTTCCCAGCATCTCTCATCCTATCTTTGTCTCTAGATTCCTTTTTCATTTAGCGTTAACATGCTGGATTGTATTGCAATAATTTCTTTTTTATGAATAAAATCTCTCTTATTTTCTTTATCTGCCTTTTAGTATGTTTTATTCATGTTTGTTTCTTTAATGTTGGGCACCAAAGTGCCCTCCCCTTTAAATATTATGGGGATGGAGGGGTGTTCATAAATTACAGCAACAGACTTAAAGGACCATACCGTCCATTTTGCATGTTTGAGCCTAATATATTCCATTTTCATACATGTTGCGTTACTGACAGTCATTTCCCAAAGGATAAAACAGTATTTCAGTTTTTTCCTGATATTTTGCAAAATCTCTTAATCTTTCAAAATCAAATATTCAAGTGATACACCCTCCTTAAAAANTATGAAGTCATGGTCCTTTAAATTTTTCCATAAACACAGGTCTTCTTTTGGGACTATATTCCCCAGCGGAGACATACATTCACTCTATGCTTTTTGTTGCGCTTAAACACTAAACTTACAAAACTTCTTTAAAAAACCTGAATACACGTCTTGTTGGTGATGATGGATTACCTATCCCAAGAACGTTTCAAGTATCAACAAGTTGATTTTAATAGCGTACCAGAATGAACTGAAACCAATGGAGGTCTGGAAGGTAGGAAAAACATTTTTAATTCACCGTTCCAGTAGTATGCTTTGGGAAATGATTGTCAGTAATGTAACGTATAAAAATTGAATATATTAGGCTCAAACATGCAAAATGGCCGGTATGGTCCCTTAACATGTCAATAAGGGCAAATATCATCACAAAATTATGTTTTCTCATTCATAAATGCCTGTTACTGGCCTCTTGGAGCATTTTCCTTTTAAAAAAAAAAACATTTCTACAGTGTTTTCTTATTTACATGCTGGTGAAGAAATTCATACAATGCACCATCACAAGAAAAAAAAAACAAAAAAAAACCTGATTCAGTCTGGTGGTAAATTTCAGTGATATGAAATCTGGTTGATGTTTTAAACTGTATTTGCATCACGTGTTAGTGATCAATAAATGATCAGGTGATCAGTCAGTAAATTTAAAATAGTGAGTTTTGATTAGATCTCACACACATTCTCATGCTGCTGCTGAGTCTCTTCTTCAAGCCTCATCCTCTGCACTCTGCCTCTCTCTTTACTCATGCTACAGAGCTACTAATGCCTAATGCGCACACACACACACACACACACACACACACACACACACACACCTCCCATGCACCGGACTCATGGTGTGTAGATCTCTTCTCTGTCTCACATCAGTCTCTTAAAAAGCAGAGAATTTAGATTTCATTTGCCAATTTCACGTCAGTTTTGCTTTAAAGCTAAAGGAAGCAGTATGAAGTGTGGATCGTAAATATAAAACAGCTCATTAACACACACCTGTTTTTACCTGTGACGCCACTTACAACAGCATGTGAGTAATGGGACAAAATGCACTGATCAACATGAGGGAAGCTTTATGAATGAGATTCAATTATCACAGCGTTTATTTAGCATCACACCGTGTAGTTATCATGAGTTTTTATGAATTACCTGCCAGTGTGTTTACTGTCAGTTTAAAGGATGCAAATATGACAGAGAGAAGGTGATGTGAGCGGAAATTAGGTTTGGCAAGCAAGAAAATCTGCTTTGTAGACCATAAATTAATAAGTGCATCTCAATGTTGGACACTGGAGTGTCCTCCCCTCTAAATATTAAATTCTTTTTAGTCATTAGACGTAACCTCAATTTAAAATTTACAGGCAATTCTGACATTAAGGCCGAATAAAAAGAAAATGTCCTTTATCTCTCTGGCTCTGCAGTTTGACGTGGACGAGAAGACCTACTTCAAGAACATCCTCAACAGCATCAAGTTCAACATCAAGCTGTCGGTCAAGAAGATCCATGAAGAAGTGGACAAGACGGCGTGAGTGTGCACAGCTATCATCTGACACACGCCTTACACCCGTTTGGCTTACTGACGTGCTGTGCCAAGCAGTTAAAGCAGGCTGATATATTTGGAATCCAATCTGAGCTCAGCCAGCTGAGGCACACCCGCCGGACTCTGCAGTTACATCATGAGCATATTGGTCTAATATGTTTGATGTGCCTAACACGTGTCCCTCTACGTCCCTTTTTAGCTTGACAGATCTGCTGATTTGCCCCTAATTGAAAACCAACAACATATATCACATCGTCAAACACAGCTGGGGAAAATGTGTTGATTTACTACTTATCTGCAGCAGCCAGATAGCAGGAAGTGCTGTGGGACATGAAATTCTTTATGTATGTGACAACACTTTAAAGTCATATTAGTATTCCAGGATGCTCAAAACAACTGTACGATTAGCTCACACTCAACACCCCGAAGAGTTAAATCACATATTCCACCTTTATCACCAAAATGTGAAGCTCTCAGTGTTCTATCTGTCTTGTTGCAGGAAAATAAATCAACGAATGCGCAAACACTCCTTATCCTGCCGACTGCATCTCTCCATTTGTCTCCCCTTCATCTCTCCGCAGCTCATGCAGAGCCTGTCTTACATGTTTAGAGTTTGTTATTTTCGGGGCATTTCGTGCGGATCGATGACTCCGTGCTTTAAGTGGATTATCATTTAGGAACACGCAGAAAGGGAGCTTGGAATATTTCTCAAGGAGTTTCAGGGAAAGATTGGCATAGGTATTTTAATTCTATTCAGGATCTGGGTGTGTTTGTTGGAGGTAGATGGTGTGTGTGTTTGTGTGAGAGAGATCCTATCTTCAAAGCCCTGTGTGTTTGACACTGTTTTTCTCTTCAGGTGGCTTCTCCCCCCTCAGGCTCTTAATGCCTACTACCTCCCTAACAAGAATCAAATGGGTGAGTGCGTGACTGCTCGTTGTACATACTGATATTTGTGTTCTCTCTGTCTCTCATCTGCCTCCACACACACACACACACACACACACACACACACACACACACACACACACACACATACACACACACTCAGTCCCCATTGTCATTCTGTGGCACGGCATGGCCCATGCATTAGTTACATGCAAGTAACTAATGTCACAGTGTTTCTGTCTGTTTTCGACAAGCCAAACACAACAGCCTTCAGAAATAAAGCACCCAACTCATTATTTCATATTCCGTCTCATCACTCACTTTCTAGTTCGATCTCCATCTCACATTCTTAATACCCTCCTGGAGAAAAAACAAGCAGTAACACCTTCCTTACACTGGGTTTTAAGAGATCTATCCTTGCGGTGTCATCACTCCTTCCTCATCTTCTCCCGGTCTTTGTTCGTTGTCTGCATCTGCCGGTTTGTTGGATTAAAGCTCTCGGAGAAAAATCAATGCTATGCTCGCAGGCTGATGCTAAAAGACGGAAAGAGTCAGACAAACACAGCGATCGTGGTTCACAGGATCATTTATTAACTCACATGATCATTTTTCCTCCCTTCATGCAGCATCTGCACTTCTCAGGTCTCACCCTTTGTACTTTGTAATTTTTTTTGGGTTTGTCACAATCTCTTTTTTCTCCAATCAAATTAATATTATTGCCTCCTTATGTTGTACCTTTATCTTTCTCTCATAGTTTTTCCTTTCGTTTTTTCGGTTTCGTGTCTGTAATCAGGTCCTGTGTGAATAAAGATAGAGACAAGCACAGTTTTATGTTTTTTTTAAATCACTTAGTTTAAAGGGCCATACCACCCATTTTGCATGTTTGAGTCTAATATATTCAGTTTTCATACACGTTACATTACTGACAATCATTTCCCAAAGGATAAAACCGTATTTCAGCTTTCCTGATATTTTGCAAAATCTCTTAATCTTTCAAAATCAAATATTCAAGTGATACACCCACCTTAAAAATCAATGTTTCACCTGCTAATAGTTACACAGCCTTATGAAGTCACAGTTGTTTAAATTTTTCGATAAACGCAGGTCTTCTTTTGGGACTATATTCCCCGATGGAGGCATACATTCACTCTGCGCTTTTTATTGCGCTTACTAAAATTTTGTAACTTCTAAAAAAACTCCTGAATACACATCTTATTCATAATGATGGATTACCTATCCCAAGAACATTTCAGGTATCAACAGTTGATTTTAATAGCATACAAGAATGAACTGAAACCAGTGGAGGTCTGGAAGGTAGGAAAACCATTTTTAATTCACCCTTCCAGTAGTATGTTTTGGGAAATGATTGTCAGTAACGTAACATGTATGAAAATTTAATATATTAGGCTCAAACATGCAAAATGGTTGGTATGGTCCTTTAAACCCAATATCTCATGCTGTCAACTATTTTTTAATACTTATCCATCTTTTATGTAATGTTTTGCCACTTACACTCAATAGAGCTCATACCTTCTCCAAGGCCAAACAAAATGTGTCTTCACCTAATAATATACTGACCTAAACAGGAAGAAATAATTAAATTAACAATCAGACTTCATCACTCTTTTGTCTAAAGGTCTTTCAGGGGATTTTTTTCATTGAGATTGAGACTGACAAACATGTAGAGAAATGCCCTTTGTTATAATGTTAAGAAATCGTTTTAAACGAGAGCGCAGACCTGCACCAAGGATTTTATAGGCAGGGTTATGCACAACATTGGCAGCCATTTGTAGCAAAATTAATAAAAGGAATATAGTCTAGGAGATAACGACAACAATTGTGCATTTTATGACAAAAGCATGAAATTTCTAACATAGTAAGTGTATACCATAAGGTTTATTTTCAGATGTGGAGGGACGTCAGATTTGACCTCTGAGGAGCGGGAGAGGTCAAATAAAAAGATGGCCGCCAGTTCCCTGGGTCTAATGTTCAAACGCTCTTAAGTTTGGAACCAAACAGTGTAGAAAAACATTTAAGGTGCAACTAAGTTGGGGATGCCATTCATTTGGTGATACTTTTAAGATTGCCAGAATTCAAGAAAATGCATTTAGGTCAAGGTCAAAATAAAAACTTACCAAAAAATAAGCAATCAGATGAAATTTGCAAATGAACACCCAGTGGTGTCACTGTGGCGAATTTAGTTATTTAGCTTGTCAGTGTGTGTGTGCTTGTGGCAGATACAGTCATGTAATTGTGTATATCCATGCTTCCATGCTTTGACTTCGATACTAGCTGGGTATAGATGCATTATCTGTAGAGTTCTATGTTTTGTTGAGCCTTACCAGTAAATAAATCCTGTAAATAATAATAAATCATGTAGCTTATGGTCCCACCTTACCAATGATATCAACCAATCCTCCGCTAGACAAATGATGTCATAGTAACATGTCCTTACACCCAAGCAACACACTGCAGTCCAACCACCAGGCGTCAGCCATACCGACTGATCAAGTCATGATCCTGTCATAAGTTTTTTCCTAAAATGCTGGTCATCATTTTGGATTCAGGTGAACAGGAAATTTTGTGGTGCACAAAACCAGCAACAAGTTCTCTGCTCATGGCACTTGACCACTGCCATGAGCAGAACAAAGCAATGGTGAAAGGTTCTGGTGGGGCTGTTGGACTGACTGCCAAAAGTATCACCAAATGAATGGGCATCCCCAACTGAGTTGTAAATGACACCTTAAATGTTTTTCTACACTGTTTGGTTCCAAAATTAAGCATGTTTGAACATTAGACAGGGGACTGACAGCCGTCTCGGTCCTCAGATGTCAAATCTGACTTCCCTCCACATCCGAAAATAAATCTTATGGTATGCATAACTATGTTAGAAATTTCATGATTTTCTCATAAAATGCACAGTTGCTATAATACGAGAGCTTATCTGCTGTACTAATATCAAAAAACAAAAATAACTTGTTTTCCAGGTTGGTCCAGACATTTTACATGCAGCATTTCGGTTCAACTGAGCCAAAAATTGAAGGAGAAGATATGAAGCTAGTCAGGTGAAAAATGGGCGTGGCCAGTGCAGTTGTCGTAAAGGTACTGAGGCAAAACTGAGACCTTTACCATTGTTGGTAACTGCAGCTTCATCTCTGCTGCTCAGGCTGCAGTTTTGGATTATACTTTGACTTTGTGCAGAGAACGTTTCCCAGTAGAAACCATGCCAAAAAGAAGAAATCAATTTGTGCAAATAGATTGAATTTATAGCATCTTTATTAGTGGGAAGAGTCACTATCCTCTGTAACAGCTCAACTGTGAGATTTAGGAGGATATAGGGGTGTAATTTAACGCAAAGATCTTGGTGAATGCAGCTTTTAGCACATGGTCTTTCTCTGATTTCTAGAAAATGTCCCTTTCTGTCAAAAGGAGACAGGATCACTGTTCTTGCAGACTGAAATAAAAAACAAAAATGTCTGTGGTTTGTATACATTCTAAGCTCTCTCTTCTCTTTTCCAGTTTTTCCCGCTGGCATCCTTCAGCCCACTCTTTACAACCCCGAGTTTCCACAGTAAGTAGCCTTCCTCCTGTCCCCACCTGCTGCCGTCCACAGGGAAACACTCACTGACAACACAAGCCAGAGGTCATTAAATGCTACGTTAGTCTGGCAAGGCATTGCTTCCTTTAAGTCCCAATGCACCTGATTAAACCAATGTAACTACCCACCAAGAGCTCAATTACTGAACAAGGTTGTGTTAATGGTGAAGGTGTCATTGAGAGGAAGCCTCCCTAAATTTGATCCGTCAAGTCATTTCATGGTGGATGAAAGCAGGTTTTTCCAGTCGCTGTCTCAGCTGTTCTCAAACCTGGTATCTTGTATCGCAGGTATCAGATTATATCTTATTTCTTCCTCAAGTGAGTATTTTAATATTAGGCATTTTTTAATTCCAGTGAGTGTCTGACATATAGGATTTTTTTTTTTTTTTTTTTNTTTTTTTTTTTTTTTTTTGTTTAAATACAGCTGCTGATAGATAGCATTTTGTGACAATGTTAGAATATTTGATCATCATCATGCAAGGACCAAGGTTTTCCAAAATTTTTATTTAATTTTTTTGGTCATGGTGAAAAAGCCTGGATAAATGATTACAATATCATTAGACCATAAAACTCTTCACTGAAACTCACACTAATGGGATTGAAAGTTTACGAACAATAATAACTAGGAGGCACTTAATATAGGCCCAGCTGTCCTCTGATTTTACTCTTTTCTTTTTTTTTTTTTTTTTTTTNTTTTTTTTTTTTTTTTTTTGTTGCCAATATAAAAGCTATGCACACTGATGAAAACAGGCCTTTTACGGTGCTGTCTCTTTAAAGGAGCATACCGGCAAATTTGTGTGTTTAAGCCCAAAAAATACATGTTATGTTACTGACAACCATTTTCCAAAACATAAAACCACATTTTAGTTTTCCTTTATTTTTCTAAATCCCCTAATCTTTAAAAATTAAATGTTGAGGTGATACAGACACCTTAAAATTCAATGTTTCGCCTCCTGACACATACAGTATATCCAAATGTAGAAGGATGGTCATGTCATTTTTAATTTTCAGTAAAAGCCGTCTTCTCCTGGGACTATATTCCTTGGTGGAGTCATACATCGTCTTCGATGCAGCTCCTGCTTGGATTGTTTAAATAAAGTTACTATGACAAAAAAAAAAAAAAAAAAAAAAAAACTTAATAGACATAGTGTTCACTGTGATGGATTATCTATCTTAAGTGTGTTTCAAGTCTTTACAGGTTGATTGGAATAAATTGAAACCAGTAGCACTCTTCTACCACTAAAACAGTATATTTTGGGAAATAGTTGTCAGCATCATGTTTATGCGGGTTGTATATTGGACTCATACATGCAAAATCGCCGGTATTGTCCTTTAAACTCCCGCCAGCTGTGAAAAGACAACTTACTTCAGCAACAGAATTTAATGGGAAAATGAACAGGAGTTTTTGACTAGGTTGTTCAACGAGATCTTAGAGAGTGAGAGGATGCCTGAGGAATGGAGGAGAAGTGTGCTGGTGCCGATTTTTAAGAACAAGGGAGACGTGCAGAGCTGTGGCAACTACAGAGGAATAAAGTTGATGAGCCACACAATGAAGTTATGGGAAAGAGTAGTGGAAGCTAGACTAAGGGCAGAAGTCAGCATTTCTGAGCAGCAGTATGGTTTCATGCCAAGGAAGAGTACTACAGATGCAGTATTTGCTTTGAGGATGTTGATAGAGAAGTACAGAGAAGGTCAGAGGGAGCTGCATTGTGCCTTTGTAGATCTAGAGAAAGCATATGACAGGGTGCCGAGAGAGGAACTGTGGTGTTGTATGAGGAAGTCTGGAGTGGCAGAGAAGTATGTTAGAGTGGTGCAGGACATGTATGAGAGCTGTAAGACAGTGGTGAGGTGTGCCGTAGGTGTGACAGAGGAGTTCAAGGTGGAAGTGGGACTACACCAAGGATCAGCTCTGAGCCCCTTCTTGTTTGCTGTAGTGATGGACAGGCTGACAGATGAGGTTAGACAAGAATCCCCTTGGACTATGATGTTTGCAGATGACATTGTGATCTGTAGTGAGAGCAGGGAGCAGGTGGAGGAAAACCTAGAGAGGTGGAGATATGCCCTGGAAAGGAGAGGAATGAAGGTTAGCCGCAGCAAGACAGAATACATGGCTGTGAATGAGAGGGACTCAAGTGGAATGGTGAGGTTACAGGGAATAGAGATAAAGAAGGTGGAGGATTTTAAGTACTTAGGGTCCACAGTCCAGAGCAATGGAGAGTGTGGAAAAGAGGTGAAGAAACGTGTGCAAGCAGGTTGGAATGGGTGGAGAAAAGTGTCAGGTGTGATGTGTGACAAAAGAGTCTCGGCAAGAATGAAAGGAAAGGTGTACAAAACGGTGGTGAGACCAGCGATGTTGTATGGCTTAGAGACAGTGGCACTGAGGAAAAGACAGGAGGCAGAGCTAGAGGTAGCAGAGACTAAAATGCTGAGGTTCTCTTTGGGAGTGACGAGGATGGATAGGATCAGGAACGAGTACATCAGAGGGACAGCGCATGTTAGATGTTTTGGAGATAAAGTCAGAGAGGCCAGACTGAGATGGTTTGGACATGTACAGAGGAGGGATAGTGAACATATCGGTAGAAGGATGCTGAGGTTGGAACTGCCAGGCAGGAGGCCTAGAGGAAGACCAAAGAGGAGATTTATGGATGTAGTGAAAGAGGACATGAAGTTAGTTGGTGTGAGAGAAGAGGAGGCAGAGGATAGGGTTAGATGGAGGCAGATGATTCTCTGTGGTGACCCCTGAAGGGAAAGCCGAAAGGAAAAGAAGAAGAACAGGAATGCATCTACTTCTACAAATACTGAGTCAGTATTTCCCACAGGTTACTTGTGATGGGGGGTGGCACAGCGTGTGATGGGGGTTGGGGCGAACGGGAGTCAGGAGTTCGGTTTCGCTTTGTCGCTTTCTCCACTTTTGCCTTTCTTGGGGCTGCCCAGTTACTAAGTGTGACGGGTGGGTAAGCTTACCGACAAATCAGGTCATCGACGGGGGGTGGGGGGTTCGGACGCAAAGGACAGTGTCAGAGTTGTATTGTTTTTAAGGCTGGAGCATCCCGCGAAACCTTTCATCTATATGTGGGAAACACTGACTGATAATATTGTAGCCCTTCACGTATGATCTAAACAGCTGTACTTTCTGTACCAACTTTTCTGAGGATCACATACACATGGACAGATACACACACACACACACACACACACACACACACACACACACACACACACACACACACACGTAGCTCACAAATATGAGATAATTACACCCAGCAGTCCATGTACCCAAGATTAACCAAGACTTCGATGTCTTCATTAGATGTGATCAGCACTCCACTCTACTTCCTGCCATGCATACTGATCAATATTAATTAATGATTCTATTAAAATGTGTGTATGTGTGCACGCTTGTGTGTGTACCTGTCCCCTTTAAGTTATTACTGTGTTAGACTTAACCTCCCATAAACTCTCACTCTCTTACTCACACACACACACACACACACACACACACACACCTCTTCACTATTACGTTGAGTATAATGAAGCTTCAATCAGCCAGTTGGGTTTAGTGAGAGAGTCTAGGCCAGCGCATCGACTAGCTGTCAGAAAGTCATTTTCAGACGTAGTCATGTGAATAGCCCTGAAGCTGCCGTCTCATCACTCTCCATATCTGTATGGACAACATTCTACCTCAGCCTGGGGTCAAGGAGAGGTGGACTGACCTGCTGCTTCCTGGAAGTAAAGGGTTCGGGAGAAATGAATGGTAATCTGCTGTGTCCTGTGGGGAAAGATGGACACACGAATGAGCGTCACGAGGGACCAAACTGTCAATCAGCAACTTTTAAAATATACATTAATGTTCACGCCGAAGCAGAAAGTGTCCCAATTTGGATTTTTCTCTCAGATGTGAGGGAATTCTTTAAGATATCTGATGGTGTTGGATCATTTTGAACAGCAGAGTCCAATCTGGACCACATGGATGCAAAATCAGACGCTAAGATACTGTATAAAGCTTAGCGTACGACTTAACATGTCTATAAAGGCAAATATCACCATGTTCCCTCATTCATAAATTCATGTTACCAGCATCTTTTAGCCTTTGCCTTCAAATTGATGTTACTACGATATTTCCTTATTTACATGTTAGGGAAGCGATTCATAAAACACACCCTCATAAAAAATTAAGCCTGTTTCAATCTGAAACTGTTTGAAAATGTATCACTCCAGTAGTTTTGTAACGTGTATGTGGAAAGTATTTATTGGGCTCAACTATGCAAAACTAACAGTACTTTAAAGAATATGGAATCACCTAAGCTACATTTGAAACTCTTTAGGTTGAGGTAATCCAAGACGGCATAGAGCTGCAGCGGATGCTTTGAAAATATGTGGAATCACCTAATGGTATCACTTTCTGATTACCAGGTCGCTAAATTACGGGGGAATAGGAGCTATCATTGGCCATGAGCTAACGCATGGATATGATGACTGGGGTAAGATGACAACCTCTTCACCCATAATGCTTTGCAACAAGTCCTCATACAACCACAGTACATTCATCATTCTAGTACTGCATTAACCCTACTCAGTGTATTTCATGGAAAGATTGATTCTTTTAGATTGGTTTCTATTTTAAACCGCAATCTCCAACTTTCTCTTCCAGTCAAAAGTAAAAGTCCTGCCCATCTAGATAGTAGCTTTTCCAAACATAGATTTAAAGTTGAACAATGTGGCTGGATTTCAGCTCTGAAATAGACTGTGGCTTGTAAAGTCATGCGCAGCCTCTCTGGCAGGAAGCCACAAAGATCCTAATTCAGTTCCGTAAATCAGTGCGAGTAGCTTTGAACTTTGGGGTACACCAGCCAAGGTCAACCCCGGACCAAAAAATTAATAAATTTAGACCCAAATATGAAGAGATAATTCACAGACTTAAGTAACAGTGTAACTCCCACAGCTATCAGCTCTTGGGCAGCTCTTCAGACTGTGAAGGAAAGTTGCAGGTTCCAGGTTAGCATCTCCATGCTAATGCTGCCCCCACCCTTTTGCCCCTCATCTTAGTGATGCAATGGTTCATGTCCTTAGGGGGCCAGTATGATCGTCACGGCAATCTCAAACAGTGGTGGACAGAAGACTCCTACAGAAAGTTCCAGAAGAAGACTGAATGTATAGTCAAGCTCTACGATAACTTCACCGTTTATAACCAGAGGGTGGGTTTCCAGGCAACCTTATTTTGGAGGTGTTCAGTGTTGCTCTGGTTGTTGATGATATGATGCACGTATGATCTATTTATCAATTTATACGTATGATCTATTTACTCCATTTACCAATGGAGTTTTTGTGTATCTTAAAGGACCATACCGACGATTGTGCATGTTTAAGATCAATATATACAACCCGCATATATGTGTTACATTACTGACAACCAATTTCCAAAACATAAAATCATACTTTAGTTTATTTTCTCAAATTCCTTAATCTTTCAAAAATCTAATGTTCAGGTGATACACCCACCTTAAAATTTTAAGTTTTGCATGTTAATACTTTTGCATGATTATACCTAGAAAGGCACAGTTGTTTTAATTTCTCTGTAAAAGCCGACTTCTCCTGGAACTATATTTCCTGGTGGAGAAGTACATCATTTTCTGTGCAGCTCCATGTTGGATCGATTAAATAAAGTTACTTTGGCAACAAAGCTAATAGTCATCTTCTTCACTGTGATGGATTACATGTCTCAAGCATATGTTTCCAGTCTCTACAAGTTGATTTTTATAGTGTACTGAATGAACTGAAACCAATGGCAGTCTGGAAGGCAGGAAAAAAAAAAATAAATTCTTAAAGCTACCGCTAAAGTAGTACATATTGGGAAATTGTTGGCAGTAACGTGTGTATGAATTGTATATATTGTGTTCAAACGTGGAATTGCCAGTTTGATTCTTTAATGGTCTGGATACTGTGGCCAAATTCTGATTACATGTAACTTTTATTTATTTATTTATTTATTTGTTTATTTTGCATGTCAGTGGTCATATTTTAGATCAGTCTACATTAAAATGATACTGACATACTGTACATACCTTGCTCTCCACAAATATTGGCAACATTGGTAAATCAAAGCAAAATGGGCTGTGAGGAAAAAAAGGCCTTTATGTTTATACTCTTGAGCTTTCATTCAAAATATTAGCTAAAATAGAACTTTTAATTAACGCAAAATAATTGAAAGGAAAAGAAATTATCATGAAACAATATTTTTTCACAGCCCATTTTGCTTTTATTTACCAAGTTTGCCTATATTTGTGGAGGAGACTGTGTACTGACACATGCATATAGATAAGCATACTGTAGGTCTTTTAGAGCTTTTCTGTGTTTCTGTTCTAGGTGAATGGTCGTCTGACACTGGGGGAGAACATAGCGGACATGGGAGGCCTCAAGCTGTCCTACTATGTAAGTAAAGTCATGTGCTGTTCATTTAGCTGCACATGAGTTTCTTCTCATATGTTTGAGTCACTTCATTAGAATCTTCTGTGCCTCTATCCATCTGTCTCTAAAATAGCCTCCTTTAATCTGTGTTCCTCTTTATTGTGTTTATTCTTCATGAAGTAGACACAAGACCAAAGAAGCACATTGCTACCATGGGATCAAAATAACAAAGAATTTAACATGAATTATAGAGCTCTTTCTCTGTTTTATAATTCAGATCTATATTTACAACATTAGTGTTTTGTGTAGATCAGATCAAAAATAAAATCGGAGTGATGGAACCCATTGCCAAGACAGTGTGGTATTATATATTTATTATGTTTAAGTTAAGCAGCTGAGGGTTCTATTGCATATCTGTCAACACACCAATTGGCCCTTACGGTGCCATGTTGACCTTCATTCATAGAACCACACATAGGTAACCACGGTTACCTATGGAACATCTGCTTTCAAGGAACACGAGTATAACAAACATATGGCGGGATAAGCGCCACCCATATTTGACTCTGAAGTGGATGGATGGATGGATGGATGGATGGATGGATGGAACAGTTTCACATTTAAAGTGAACAGGAGAGATTGTACAAGTCACATTTGTTTTCAAAGATTTTTTTCAGATGTGATAAATCACTATATTTCTTCTCTCTCTCTCTCTCTCTCTCTCTCTCTCTCTCTCTCTCTCTTTCTCTCTGTCAGGCGTATCAGAAGTGGGTGAGGGAACATGGTCCAGAGAGACCCCTTCCCGGGCTCAAATACACACACGAACAGCTGCTCTTCATTGCCTTTGCACAGGTACCAGTTCCTCTTGACAGAATTGAAACTGTTTCTAAATAATTTACAAGTTTATTTATTTAGCTGAAGCAGCTCGGCAAAGACAGAACAGGTTGGGCTTTTATATTTTGCCATCATTACTGATGACACACAGTTAGCTGTTTGATGATGGCATTATGTCCCTAAACAGAAAATAGCCTTTTTGGCTACAGAAAAGTCTGCAAAGGCTGGGAAAATAACCTAAGCCTGGGATGCTACTTGTTTTTTTGTTGTTTTTTTTCTCTCTAAGCTAACACTGGCTAGTATCTGTCAGTACATCAATGAAGAAAAAGTTCCCTGACTTTTGGGAAGTTTGATATTAAATGAGTGCACGACTCTTTCTGCACTAAGCCTTCCACTTCCACTGCCTATAACTATTGTAACTATCATTATACTTCAATATAGGCATTTTATGAAGGCTTAAAGTAACAGTACATGATCCAATTTTCAGTGTTGACAGTGTCCTTTAGAAACAAAATTCCCGCAAAACATACAATGAAATGAAATAACATAAACGAAAAGATTCAGTTTCAGATGATGCCCCCCCAAGTGTCTGAAAACCTGCTTTGCTATTTTGTTACTGCCAGAAGGTGAAAGAAAACAGTCTCAAAAAGTAAATTTAGGGAAATTTGTATGTTTTTGTGTGTGTGCGTGTGTTTTTTATTTATTTTTTTGTTTTTTGTACTATTGCTCCTTTGCCTTTGTGCATGACCTACATAACACGCCATTTTTGTGATTGCTGCTGAAAGAAAATCCAAGCATTAGCTCCTAGGTAATCTCTTAATAATATTTACAAAATATTTATTTAATATTTATAAAATTAGGTATAGTATGTCAGGTAAGGGCATAGGACTGGTTTCAACACTGGTAGGGATATTTTTTGTTGGATGACCAACATGCACGGTTGTGCGTGGACTTGCTGTCTGATATGTTTTTTTCCACATCGTACACATACACAAAGAGCTTGATTCTGTAAAACATTTACTGTATTCATTTCATATGTGGAGTTTGATGTTTGAGCTTGGGGAGGCCAGACGACTTCCTCAACATAATGTAATTTTATAGTGATTTTAATTCACCGTCCAACCATAACGCAGCACATTGTGCAAGATGGGACTTCAAGACAATGCCATCAGCAAAGTTTGCCATACAGCACAATACAAAACATCCATCTCTGAAAAAGTAACACCAACCCAGATCATCTAATTCTATACCAAATATACAGTGGGGTCCAAAAGTCTGAGACCACATGTAAAATCTGTGATGTTTTCCATGTAAATGTGGAAATAATCAGAAAGTCTGACATCGCAAGAAGCTCTTTGGAACATTGTCAAATCATGCTGGGAAAACTTGGCTCAGCAGGTTTTTACAGACTTGTGGAGTTCATACTAACAGGAGTGATGCTGTCATTAAAGCAAAAGGCGGGCATACCAAATACTAAGATATTCTGAAATTCATGTACATTTTTCAAAGATTCAACTTTTCATTCTAATTGTTAAGATGATATTATAACTTGGAATGAAAAATCTTGTATTAAATTCAAAAAGAATGCAAAATAGAAGCATTTTCACAGTGGTCTCAGATTTTTGGACCCCACTGTACATAGCTCATTAATGCAACCATAAACTAACAATCAAGACCTGCTCAGACAAAAATATCACAATTTGTTCATACAATACTTTAAATTGTTACTCTCATTTAACTTAACACACTAAAAAAAAAAAAAAAAAAAAAAAAAAATTGAAATTATTACTTAATGTTAAACTGAAAACAGTGAAATATGCCAAGACCTGTATTCACTCAAATACATTTACAACACACACACACATACACACACAATGATAGAGAGGACACACATCAGCACAGTGTCTCCTGTTGTTGGAGTTCAGTAGGCTACATTAACATAAAAATTCAGTGTCTTACCTCATGTAGATATAAACGTCTTTTCTTGTGCCCAGCGTAAATCTTTTCATCCTTCAATGCAAAGCGCTGGGAGCGATGAAATCCCTGATTCTCCCATATTTGACCACAGCAGGTCTGAATTCTCCTCATTACTGAAAACCTTCTCTCTGATGACCCAACTGGCAGAGTTTAGAAAGTAGCAGCAGCAACATCAACCGCTTTGCACAAGTCATATCTGTTCTTTTTAACAGCGCCTTTATGGCTGTATGACAGTTTGGCTGCAAAGGATCCTGAAGATCTGCTCAGTTTCAAGTTTTCCTATTTAACCAGACAAACTCAGATGGGCTTGAGAGTTGCGGTTTGGTTATTGCTCAGGTGTTTCTGGTCACTCACACCTTTCTTGACTTAATCCTCCATCCTGCTCTCATCCTGGAAATTGCAGCAGGCAAAACAGAAGACAGCATCTTTTTAAACCAAATACTCCACCCTGGGATACTTATAATAAAATGTGGAAAATGATTGCTTCTTTGTGGGGAATTCTACTAAAACAGGCTGCTTGAGGCCGGCGTTGTGTGATATCTACATCACTGCCGAGAATTGCATCCCCACTCCTTCCAAGATTTGCATCCCCACTGTAAATAATTTTCTGAAGAAGGGGCGCTGTATGATATGTTTTAGCCTGTGTATAATTTGTACCAAAGCAGTCCGTTTTTGTTCAGGGTGAAGGAGATCCATGTAGAATCATTATGAAGTAACTATTCTCTTTTGTGTTTTTAGAACTGGTGTATGAAGAGAAGATCTCAGTCCATCTACCTGCAGTTACTAACAGACAAACATGCTCCAGAGCACTACAGGTACACTATTCATACAGTTAGAACAGTTCACAGTAAAACAGGCAAGACAAAGTTAGTGAACTATTTGGAATTACCTGGATTTCTGTATTTACTCTGATCTTCATCCAAGTCATAATTATACACAAACACATGTGGGAGATTCATAAAAAAGTCACTGCAACTACACACCATCACACTAAATAAGCACCATGATAATCGAAGCTCATTCCCTTACACCAGGGATGGGCAACTGGTGGCCCATGGGCCGGATATGGCCCACACCTTTTATCTATCAGGCCCTCAGATGACTTCAATTAATAAAAATTAAAATTATAAAAAGTGTATTCCTTCGTTATTACCACCACCCATCAGCAGATGGTACCAAATGCTACCAATGCTAGCAAAGCTTTCAATGAAAGAATAAGATTGGGTCGGGTCCAGGGCAGCACTGCACATTAGCACAAGCAGTTATTTTCTTGTTAGTCCTTGTATATCTTCAAGAGCAAACTTCTTGTCTCTTTTCCTCTCCAACAGAATGAGAGAGAGAGAGATCGTCGGGTCAGGTCTGGGGAAAGTGATGAGAGAACAAGACTGGGTNCATCCTCATCCAAGTTGCCTATTCCTGCCCTTACGCTAATCAGAGTCCCCATTATTTATTTATTGGTCTTAAACATGCAAAATCACCGGTATGGTCCTTTAAGGTCAGGCCATTCCAAAACACAAATTGAGTTCTTTTTAAACTGTATTGTTTTTGATTTTCTTGTGTGTTTTGGGTCATTGTCGTCTTATATGATCCAAATTTTATTAAGCTTCAGTAACACACTGTTACTCTGATAATCTCCTGTAAAATTTCTTGATATACAGCAGTTTTAAGTTCATTGTTCCCGTAAAGACTGTACAGCATCCAGGCCCTCAGGCAGCAAAGTAGCCCCACACCATGAAGCTCCCTCTACCATGCTTCTTTGTTGGTGGTACAGTGTAAGACCACCTTTGATGATTACAGTAATTCCAAAGGGTTCACTTGCTTTTTCTTGCCACCAGTGTAAATGTGTCTCATGCAGAAATTTTGATTATGTTACATTTGTAATGGTTCAGAGTCAAACTTCAGTACCAAGATCTCAAAAAAAAAAAAAAAAAAAAAAAAAAAGCAACCAAAGGATATAATCATTCTGTCCCCCTGCAGAGTGCTCGGCAGCGTTTCCCAGTTTGATGAGTTTTCCCGGGTTTTCCACTGTCCAAAAGGTTCCCCAATGCATCCTGTGGAAAAATGTTCCGTGTGGTGACCTCTCTACCTGAGGATGCCCTTTAACATCATCGGATGCTCCCTTCTTACCCACACACACACACAAAACCTGTCCCACATCTCTTTCAGTAGAGCTTATTGAACATTCTGTGTTCACACTGCATAAACCCCTTTCTTGTCTACCGCAGAGACAGAGGTATCTCTGTCAACCTTATGTGTACAAATGAGTTTCCACGAAGTTCCATCATTGTCAAATCATATCTCAGTCCGAACTCACCAAACTAAATCATGCTTACATAACTATTGATCGTGTACATATAATTTGATTACATGTATTTTTCTATCTTTAGATTTGCATTTATTTTCAAATCATCTATTTTTGTATTTAGCAGATATACAACATGCATTATGCAGAGGTTTCATATGCTATTTGATTTTTTTAAATTGCACCACATTCCCACAAACGTTCTCTTACGTGCAGCATCCACTAGAAAACCGTTTCAGAATATGATTGTTTCAGACAAAGTAAAGTGTTCTGGAGTGAGCAACAGACATCAGGTTTGGGGTCGAGTCAATTTGATTGCTAATGTAAAATGAACCAGGACCAATTTATAATGAACAGCGATCAGTAGCATCATTCTGCCTGCCAAAAAGTTGTTGATGTTCTTTCCATTTGGTGATGGATTTTAATTTGTGTTGCAATGCTGCCCTCTTGTGGCTAAAAAGGACAATATCGTGACCATCGGTAGTGTTTGCCTGCATTGGTCTCTTGTTGCTGTCACATGTTTGTACAATTTTGAAGATCTCTTAACTTTTTTTTTTTTTTTTTTTTTTTTNATGTTTTTCCTCAGGATTTGTAGCAAAGTGCAATGCCAAAAGGAGGAAGGTGTCTTTGTGTCTCTGTATCTACATCCTGATCTTCAGCCTGCCGTACAACAAAGAACGGGGAGGACTCTGAAAAATCAGATAAGATTGTTTCTTATGCAGTGGAATTCATTGCACGGCCGATTACACGACTTCATTGGACAAGCTGATTTAAGAGCCCTTTCTCTTCAAAATCACAGAAACTTTGCTGTTAGATTATTTGAGCCCGTGTGTTTCCTGATGAACTCTGAATGATCTGATACGACCCAGGAATCAAGGATTTGGGTTTCCATGATATATTCAGTGTAAGTCAACAAAAAAACAGACACCAGCCACTGTACAGCATAAAGTGCAGCGCTGATCAGTGGAATATCATACATTTGTACACAGCATAATTAAAAAAAAAACTTTACTTTTGTATAAAGAGTCTGTTGGTACAAATATAAGAATCTTTGTACAGTGGAGAAGTATATCACATGTTATGGTTGTACAGTTCTTTTTTTGATGACAGTGCATGTTCCTTTTCCACATATTCAAAACTGGTCACCACAAAATTCTGATCAACACTACATGGAGGACACACACACACACACACACACACACTTGTGACACTCTACAGCTGCTAGCTCACATTTGGCTGCTATCTCTTCTCACTGTTCAGTGTTTGAATAAATACAAAGGAATCATTGTACCATGTTTATTTGCTTGTCTTTTTGTGTGTATGTGTGTGTTTGTGTGTGTGTGTGTGTGTGTGTGTGTGTGTGTGTGTGTGTGTGTGTGAGAGAGAGAGAGAGAGAGAGAGAGAGAGACAGATGTTCTGTATGTGTATGTCATTACCTCCGCCAAGGAGGTTATGTGATCACTGGTGTTTGTCTTTTTAACAAACAAAAAAAAAAAGTTATTGATGGATTTGGATGACATTTGGGGAATATGTGGATAATATCAAGNAAAAAAAAAAAGTTATTGATGGATTTGGATGACATTTGGGGAATATGTGGATAATATCAAGAGGAAGAAGTGATTACATTTTGGAGGTGATCTAGATCACATTGTGTATCCAGGATCCAGAAAAAGGTTTTAGCCTATAAAATCAGTCAAATCGATTTCAAGATTCAAGATATTTTATTGTTTATCACATAGTAACAGACATTTGTCTTTGACACAGCTCAAACATAACAATATTACAAAAACAGGACAATAAAAGCACCACAGTAAAAAAAAAAAAAAAAAAAAAAGAAGTTAGAAATGATACCATCAGTACTTTAAACAGAGTAAATCAAGTGAAAACTGCTTCCTAAGCAGAAAGTGCAGTTTTAACCCTATAAAGCCTGACTCATGAAATAATTATCAGAAAATTCTAATTTTTTGCAATTCATTTCTTTATTGAACCCTTTAACAAACATTTAAAAAAATCTGTATTTTTGTATACACACACACACACACACACACACATATGAAAATTGTGATACAAATACATTTGTATCACATTTGATACATCAGGCATTTATTTAACTGGAACTTTTTTTTTTTTAGATACATGTAATGGCATTTTGGTCAAGAATTGATCATCTTGATGATGTAGAGGTTTCAGAAAATAATGTATCAAATGTGACACAAATAGTGTTATGGAGTTAAAACAAATTTAAAAAGCAGGTAGCTACATATGGTATGGATGTGTGTATGTTCCTAGTGTGACCTCTTTATGGCATAGATAGCTGTGGGGATAAAAAAAAAAAAAAAAAAAAAAAACCTTTTGAGGGTATTTCTCCTGGTATTTCTGCTGCCCTGTAGCGACACTTTGATGGCAGTAACTGGAAGGAGTGGTGGAGGGGATGAGAGGATCCTGTGTGACAATGGTGGCTTTTCTTGTTATTGAATGTGTTTACAGCTCAGATAAGGGTGTTTGGGTTGATCCAATTATTTAGCTGTCCTGATTGGTGATGTGGAGGAGTTTCATTTTGTGTTTAATGGTAAGGTTTTATTGTACCAGGTTGAAATAGTGAAGAAGGTGAGTATTTATTCAGTGAGTGACTTATGAACGATGGTTCAAGGAGGACCATACCAACCATTTTGAGTTTGAGTTTGACCCTAATATATTCAATTTTCATACATGTAACATTACTGACAGTCATTTCCCAAAGCATACTACTGGAACAGTGAATTTAAAAATTTTTTTTCTAACTTCCAGACTGCCACTGGTTTCAGTTCATTCTGGTACACTATTAAAATCAACTTGCTGATACTTGAAACATTCTTGGGATAGGTAATCCATCATCATGAGCAAGATGTGTATTGAAGTCTTTTTTTTTGAAGTTACATAATTTTAGCATTAAAGCACAATAAAAAGCATGGAGTGATCTGAAAATGTGTCCTAGTGGTGTATTCAGGTGCTGCAGTGAAGAACTATCAATTTTAATAATTGGTGGAAGGGTGACACAGGGAAGAATGCTGTTACTGCCAATCCTGATCAAGGGAGAATTATGTTTTATAAAAAAAAAAAAAAAATCAGGCATAACTATAGATTATCTGGATCTGGATAAAGTTTCTTATGACACATAAAGCCATTTAGTCCTATTATTATTATTATTATGATGGTCCTTTATTCTCTTCAGGGCAGCATGGTGGAGCAGCAGTTAACACTGCTGCCATCTTTTCTGTGCTGAGTTTTCATATTCTCCCTATACTAGCTGTTTGGACCCATAAAGGTTAAAAAAAAAAAAAAAAAAAANAAAAAAAAAAAAAAAAAAAGGAATTTTACCATATTAGTGTGAAATCAATTAAATATTTGCTAATTTTTCAGTAGTATAAATACAGTTGCAAATCCTTATTAATCAGGGTTTTTCACTGTTGGTTAACAAGACATTACATGTTTATTAAACCTTCTGTCACTTATTCCGACATTATCCTGTTTTCATCACAATTTTACCAAGATGTAAAATCAATCATCAATCTTTTAATCTAAACTTCATTTCCTTTTCTTTCTCTATGCAATGCAATGTCAAATGACAAAATGTACTCTATGAAGTAACACTGATTTTATTCACTAAAATACTGTATTTAAGTCATTTTTGCAGTAATATACAGACAACCACAATAATACAGTGGCACAGCTGATAAAACACTGCCAAACACACATTTGTCAAAAAAACTCACATAACACAAAAGGTCATTTTTTATTTTAGGACTATATTTTGCGATTGAGTTTAAAAAAAACAAACAAAAAACAAGCATCTTGTGTTGTGTACTCCTTTAATTTCTATGCATTTTTTGGCCAGTATGATGTCGTTTCTGTGGTTTGTTTGATGGGAATGCAACTGGAGTGACACCAGCCACTGAATACTCCACAAATCAAATTCTGCAGTTGATCATGATCCTGTACAAGCATATCATGTCCTGGTTTTTACTGCAAATCCTCCTCCTCCGGTAGAAATATCCATCACTTGCAGACTTGGACAAAGAAATGGAAAACAGCTTCTTAAAGTCAATAAAACAGTATGGAGATGTTGGTTGTCATCAAATGACCGAAAAGGTGCTGAGGTTTATGGCGTCTGTGGGGAATGTTCAGTCTCCTGGATCTCAGCAGGACTTGCCGACTGCTGCTCTGCCAACATATCCGTTAACTTCAACTCCAGAACTGGATCCCTGGACTCTGCTGACACCTGCAGGAACAAAGCAGTAATGTTCAGTTACATGCATAACTGCAACCTGTTGGAAAACGTGCATATTCAGCTTGCATTTGCACAGAATGCTGCTGCAATAATCCAAAACATGAGTTCCTGTGCAACAGACATAACGTTTGGTCCTTGATTTAGCACAGATTCTGCTTAATTAACAGAAAACAAAATCAAGTTTCTATTTACTCCATCTATTCTGCACAAGTATTTAATGACTTCAAGTGAACTCTCTATTGATGAGAAGATTATCTGAATAATTGATTAGATTGAAAAGAAAATTAACTGGCAAGCTTTTTGACAGTGGATTAATGGCTATGGTCAAAAATGTCAAACTTCTCACATGTGAAGATCTGCTGCTTTCTGTTTCATATCATTGTAAACTCAATACGACTGAGACGCATGAATTTAAGCAATGTTGGTTAAGACTGATAACATTTCACAGTCTGATAAAGTAGTGTTGGCATGAAGGGGAGTCAAGTTTATCTTCAGGCCAAAGGCCCCAGTATTCTTCAGACAATATACAGCACTGACCAGAAGTACTGCACACCCCGTATTTTTGAGTAAACTTTTCTTTCTGAGTTAAAATACCACTCCAAATACAACAAAATGTATTTTTTTTAGTGTGTTAGAGTAAGTACAACTGAAAAAAAAAGCCTATAGTTCATAATAGTGTTAAGTAGGAAGACACTTTTGACATACTGTCAAGATTTGAAGAAAAAATACCAATATTATTAGTAGAGATCAAACAGTAAGTTAAAACATCTTTGAGGTAAGGTCAGAGGTCAAATTCACGTGTTTTCACTGACTTGTAGAAATATTACAGTCATATTATCAACTCTGAAATCCACATTTAAGTCTAAGGAACAGTTGAATATTCTGAATGAATGCTCACTTGTAAAACACCAATAAATGAATGTTGTGTTTGGAGTGGTACTTTGGTAAAAAATACAAGGGGGTGCAATACTTTTGGCCAGCACTAGAACTTTCATAGGAAAAAAGACATCTTGAAAGGCTCAAGATGCTGTGATTCAGGCTATGTTGCCATTTGTGTGCCTTCTTTTTATTTTATACATACACACATAGACACGCACATATGTACATATGTATGTCAGTCGGATTACTCGAAAGAACCCATGAAATTCTGGGGCAGATCCAGCACGTTCAGCCACACTATAAGCATGTTTTATATTTCAACACACAACTGGACATAATTGCAAGGCAAAGGGATCTCTTTCTTTCACACAACCACACACACACACACGCACTCACAATATATTTTTGCAGGTCGGAATTGATTTCTTAAGGCCACAGCATTTTTGGAATACAAATTATTATAACTTTTATTTTCTTTTATTTGTTGAGCATTTGCGCATCTTACCGCGGGACCTCCTCTCCTCCTCAGCAGCACGCCCTCAGCAAGCAGGGCCTTCCCAGCCTCCTCAAACAAAGCGGAGTCATCCAGCTCTCCACCACTCTTCAGCTCTGTGTATTTCTCTACAAATCTGTAGCGTGAAAATGTCATTTTAGCATGGAAATAAGTTCACCAAATTTTGCAGTTTAAAGGACCGTAACGGTGATCGCACGTGTTTGAGCCCAATTTGTACACTCGCATATGTGTTACATTACTAATAACCAATTTCCAATTCATTATAATTTCTCAGTAAAAGACGTCTCTGGGACTACATTTCCTAGCAGAGAAATACATCGTCTTCCATGCAGCTCTGTGTTAGATTGGGAAAATAAAGTTACTTCGGCAAAGAAACCCAACAGATGTCTTGTTTGCTGTGATGGATTATTTATCTCAAGCGTGTTTCAAGTCTCTACAAGTTGATTTTAATAGNTCTTGTTTGCTGTGATGGATTATTTATCTCAAGCGTGTTTCAAGTCTCTACAAGTTGATTTTAATAGTGAACTGGAATGAACTGAAACTAATGGCGGTCTAGAAGGTTGGGAAAAAATTCTGAAATGTACCACTAAAGTACAATATTATGGGAAAATGTTATCAGTAACATAACGTGTATGTGGATTGTATATATTGGGCTCAAACATGCACGATCACTGGTATGGTCCTTTAATCCTAAAGTGCAAACAATCCTGTTTTCAATTTGAGTGTTAATTTGAGATATGGTGCAATATAAATACTGGCATTACACAAACAACACAATTAAAGCCAAAATGTAGCTTCTACATGACATTTCAGCTCCTTCTTTCCAACTTACATTTGCTGTCATGCTTGTAATTACCAGAAGACAAAGATGAACATACCTTTGACACGTAGAAACAAAGTTTGATTTGGACAGCTCAAATGCTCGAGGGCCTGTCCCATAAACTTCATAGAATTTCCTAGAAGGCAGATATTCAGTTTAGTTTTTAGCACACATTAGCACAGGCTGACAACAAACATCTCACAAGTTGCTGACATGAGTGATGGTTGAGAATAAAAAATGCTGACAATGGCAGGCTGACAAGCCTTTAGAGAAGTTCTGGATGTTTGGAAATTCCTAAACTGCACTGATCTAGAGCTGCTAATGGTTTGAAAGTCAATTGTGAATTTTGTTGCGTCTCAAAAAGCGACGAAACAAAGCAGTGGGAACTGAGCCGCTGCTTACAGTTGGGAGATTTGCGCCAGCAGTGACAAACTCTCTGGGTGAAGGATGCTGCCATTTTGGAGTGACTGGCGGCGCTCGAGGATTTCCAGAATTACCCCGGCGTGCACCAGGCGCAGTACCACTACTGTAATAACTGCAGTTTGGCCGTAAATTCCTGTCTTGACTCAATGACACCTGCTTGGACGTTTATCACTTCAAATTGCAATATGTTTGCATTGCAGTAATTGTGATGCGATTTTTTTTATTTTTAACAAATTATGCAAGCCTACAAAGGACAACACCCGTGATTTTGCATCTTTTAGCCCAATAAACACTAGTGCATATACTTTACGTTACTGACAACCATTTTCTAAAACATACTACTGGAGCGGTAAATATTAGAAATGTTTTTCCTACCTTCCAGACTGCCATTGGGTTCAGTTCATTCTAGTACGCCACTAAAATCAACTTGTACAGACTTGAAACATGCTTAAGTAATCCACTACAGCAAATACTATGTCTATTAACTTTTTTGTCAAAGTAACTTTATTTAACAGGTCTAACACAGAACTGCACAGAAGTCAATGTATGTCTCTGCCAGGGAATATAGTCCCAGGAGAATATGGCTTTTTCAGACAAATTAAAAATGACCATTCCTTCTACATTTGGATGTATGTTTTAACAGGTGAAACATTGGATTTTATGGTAGGTTTATCACCTGAACCTTTGATTTAGAAAGATTAGAAGATTTGGCAGCATTAACAGAAAAACTAAAATACAGTTTTATGTCTTGGCAATTGGTTGTCAGTAACTTAAAGTGTATACTGATAGTATTTATTGGGCTTAAACATGCAAAATCACAGATCTGGTCCTTTAAGTTCTATCAGGCCTTCTACTACTAGATCCAGGCCTAATGATTCATTTTTATCATGTAAACAGTTTACTTACGCTCTAATTTCATCCTCTCTGTAAAATATATCCGGCACTGTCTCGTCTTTTCTTATATGTTGTCTTGTCAGCTTTTTAATGTGAAGAGGCTCCCTCTTCGGCGGAAAGGCCTCATATACGTCATACCAGATGGGTTTCTGTGATGGTTTAATTACTCCAGCACGCAACAGATCTCGAACCCTGAAAATTACACAAGGACACAATTAGAGTGAGGCAAATATTTAATATCCATTCAGAGCAAAACAATAAAATAAAAGCAAATTTTGCAAAGTTTGAAATGTTTTTGGAGAAATGTTAGTGGCTGGGCCACATGTTATGTAGTAGTACCAAAGGCAGAGAAATTGTTTTAAGTGGAATATAGGCAGAGCATGATACAGTACTGAAGCATAATAAACAAAAATACCAGGCAGATTAACATAACATCCATTTTAATCTGATGTCTCTGAAGGTGTATGCAACCCATCCAACTGTCACTGCTGCCAAACTTTTGTATTGTCTATACAGTGTGCAGTTGTTGGCAGAGTACAAACTTCTGGCATCCTCCATGCGAAAGACGCATGGTTTTCAGAATTTATAGATTACCGTGGAATTTCTATTGTGCTATTTCAAATTTCTTGCAGCACAGATTGTGCATTCTGCTCTGTGCACGCAGCATTCACCTGCTAATGCCTGCACTGATTATAAGAAGGGTGGAAACTTTCAATGTGAGACAAGCTGGTGTACCAGATTGACCAGTGGCCATGTTAAATAGTGACAAATCTGTTGGTGGTTGCTTTAATGGGGGCAGATGATAACAATAGGAAGAGCATTACTTTATCAAATACTCTTTTTTTTCCATCGTCCTTCCTGTTGATGGAAAAGAAAGCATTTTGCCATTTATTAAGTATAGATAAAAATCAGACATTGGTGGGGCATTCTGCTTTTTTATCTTCAAACATTTTAAATTTTAAACAAATGACATAACTATATAAATATTTGTCAGAAGTAGTAGAAACAGCATAGCATAAAATAAAGGCGCAAACACAAATATATATTAATACTGATAAATGAGAACCCAATCTTCATTGAAATTCATTTTAATTCAGGAAAAATAATTGATATGTCTCATTCCATTACAAAAAAATGTTTACGTTTAATAATTTTACACTTAGAAATGTAAAATTCCGCCGCCGCAAAAAAAATATTTCAGTTTTCCACATATGCAACCAAACACATTCGGTCTGAAGTCATCAGTTAACAGGTGACGGTAACTGAAGCTCCCGACCGGCACCGCTCCGTGCCGGTNAGTTAACAGGTGATGGTAACTGAAGCTCCCGACCGGCACCGCTCCGTGCCGGTCGGGTTATGGAGGCACGCACTCTCATGCTCAATACAAAACGCAGTTACAATAATGTAGATTGTAATCTAAACTGTGGATAGAGGTAATTATATGTGTTTATCTTCGGACAATCAATGTGGAAAGCCACTATTGTAACTTTTGCTGATATGTCCGTGGACGACCAAATGACAGCCGAAGCCATAAAGGTCACCTTGTTTTTATCCCCAGCACGGCTCTTCTGGGCGGATGCAGTGTAAAACGCAAAATAAAATTCAAATTCTCTCAGATATATAACACGGTTTATTCGGTTGTATTCCAAATCACAAAAGAAAGTGTTTTACATTATAATAAATCCCCGAACGACCGATAGATCCGCAAAATTGCAACCCCTCGTACGGACACACGACCGAGCAAATAAAGCACCCCTCTTCCACTGCCGTCCTAGCTGTGTATGTTAGCTTAGCTTATCGCTAGCTAATGTCATTGCGGCTGCTGCAGCAGCACGTTATTACTAGTAAATTAACAAGTTGGAGTTTCAGTTGTTTATAAAACTGCATTTTATGCTTCATTAATCACGTAAAGAGAGATAACTAGCTCATTTATTTCACTGCCTATATTTTTTTCATGTGACTTTATTGCAAATTCAGCATGGAGCAAGCTAACACGCATTTGGTAGCTACCTTGGTTTAGCACAAAGTGAAATATTATACTGATGCCGTACCGTGTGAATACAGTTCCAAACTTCTCCAATCTGCTACCGGCCATACCGGCTCTGTTCACCCACAGTAGTAACGTTAAGGTCGAGCCAGACTGCTAGACGCAGCATCGACTTTTTTTGAAGCGAAGTATCGCGGAGATACGTTTGGACATATCTTCGGCGTGCTAAAAATCACGTGACCACTACGACCGAAGCTTCGTTACGTCAAACTCGTGACAGAGACTTCCGACTAGATTTTCTACGGGGGGGGGTCAAGCTTCAGTTTCTCACAACTTGCTTACAAGTGGTCTGAATCTCTCCCAAAATTATGTTTTTTTAATTTATTTAATTTTATAGGAAAGATTTGCTAATGCGATTTTCAATGAGACAAAGACAGGGAGAGTTTCATTATTCAGGTTAGATTTTAGGTTGCATACTCACTCACTCATTCACTCGCAGGCACAGATAGATAGATAATCTATCCATCTATCTGTTCATAGATAGATACTTCCGTAGTTGCAGAAGCACAACTGAATAAAAATCCTGTTGTAACACAATGACTATCCCAGATGTACAAGCCATAGGTGTAGCCACGGGTGGGCCTGGGTGGCCCTGGCCCATCCAATTGGAGTTCAGGCCCACCCAATCACAAGGCTTGTAACACATCCATCCATCCATTTTCTAAACCCGTTTGTCCTGTTGAGGGTCACGGGGGGCTGGAGCCGATCCCAGCGGTCATAGGGCGAGAGGTGGGGTACACCCTGGACAGATCGCCAGTCTATCGCAGGGCTGACACAGAGACAGACAAACACATTAAACTCACGGGCAATTTAGAGTTCCCAATTCACCTGACATGCATGTCTTTGGAGGTGGGAGGAAGCCTGAGTACCCGGAGGGAACCCACATGGTCAAGGGGAGAACATTCAAACTCCACACAGAAAGGCCCTGCCCCGACCAGGAATCGAACAGGACCTTCTTGCTGTGAGGCAACAGCGCTAACCACTGCGCCACCGTGCCACCCCTTGTAACACATGTGGCTTATTAATCCAATGAGTAGTTTTCACTTTTCTTATTTGTTGTGTCTTGTGTTCTGTCTGCCAGTTGATGATGATAAATCTCCTTTCTGAGTACATTTAGCCAGTCAGCAGCAGTCCTGACTGAGCCCACTTCCTGCTTCACTCTGCTGAACTTGACGCAGCCACACATTAGTGACAGTCAAAGCCTGATCAGCGAAGCAAAGTAATTTGCTAAAGTTTGTCATAAAGCGACGAAAGGAGGAGCAGGAAGAGGAGAAACCTGTGACAGTTCAGTCACCTTCCTCAACTCACATACTGGTCTCAGCTTTCAGCTAAATTCATCAAGTACAGAGGAGCAGCAGCATCTGATTCTTTAGCATCCACCTCTTTGTGCCACTGCCAAGCTGCAGGTAGTAATCATTAGCTGCTGGG